>KI915043.1:791311-1029802 GCA_000473445.2 Anopheles farauti
TTCATCGTTGGGAACAACGATGATATGATTGATTTAGACGTCCTTAAGTGTTACCTGTAAATTTTTTATGTTAGGTTAAGCATTGTAAAATGTTGTCCTATATGTTTTTTTTTTTTTTTTAATCAATAAATATGTTTTATAAAAAAAAAAAGACGAATCTTTTCGTTTGTTTTATTATTTTTCTCCGCAACGGCGTGGAGCGTCGTTTGTGGCCAGTGTCATTTGCCCCGAGCGAATTTAGAGGGGAAGAGAGAGTGTGTGTGTGTGTGTGATGACCTCCGCCCGGTTCGTCCCCGGCAAAATGATACGGCGATGAGCGTCCCGGGCCTGAAAGCGGGCCTGAACGAGTTTGCCGGTGGGAGGCTGCTTCATGTTGGCTGCGTACATGACCGTGGCAAATGTTAAAGGCACTATTAAAAAAGAGTCCACGGAGCGGAGGAAGGAACGAAAGTAGACGAAAAAAAAACCGGCACCGCAAAAAAGGATAGAGACACGGGGTGAGAGAAACGGGGTGGCGAGTGAAGGAGGCCTGCGATCCAGGAAACGATCACATTCATTACATGCGCGACGCGTCCGAATGTGTGTTTGGTTGGTTTGCAGGTGAGCTATGGCAGCATTAATAAGAACTACCCTCGCAAAACGGGCCGGACCGGCATCAACATCCGGCGAGTGCGAGAGTCGAGTGCGTGAAAATGAGTGAGTGTAGCAATTGTGCGGATTGCGGATTTATCCCTCGCTGCTGCTGCTGCTGGTACTGGTGGTGGTGAGGCTGGATATGGAACTTGAGAGGAGACTGCTGGAGGAGCGGGAGGTGAAGAGCAATCATTGTTCTGGTGTCATTATTTTTTTTTTCTGTTCCATTCCCAGGCGAGATCGTCCGAAATGGTTGTCCTCGTGCTCGATCCACCTTGATGGTGGCAAAGAAGATGAAAAAGCTTAAGCGTAGCTTCAGACGATAAACTGTCGACGATCAGACGATTCAGACGATAAACACAAAACTTGTTGCTTGTATAAATATCATTTATAAACAGAATCATTTAAATACAGAATAAACAGTTCGATATTGATATTGATTTTTATAAACAGAGTGATTTAAATACAGAATAAACAATTCGATATTGATTTTTAGTATCGGGTTCGTCGCTTACAAGAAGTCTTTCTATTTGAAAAAATTCTTAGTTTTTGTGCAATTCTGGTATAATTTCATGTATTTCAATAACTTCGTTTTAACAGAAAATCAACAAAAACGCAGAAAAGTTAAAGTGAAAGAAGAATTTATGGGAAATTGAATTATGAAAATTATTGCGTTACGTTAATGTTGAAATACACTTGAATTCTGCTTGAATTCTGTTTTTCGTTGTCATTTTCGTCGACTATTTATCTGGAAAATCAGATAAAGCTTCTAAATTCAATCATGGTTTAGTTGAATGTTGAATTGTAGAATGAGTCCTTAAAGTGAAGGTCTTAAAATTTAAAATATTCATATACAAATTTACTTTTGCTCGATTACTAAGTGAAAATGAACCAATAGACGAAAAAAAAAATCTAATGAAAAATTGTAAATCACTATTCTAGTAAAAAATCAAAAATGGTACATAAATCTAATTGAGTCCCTTTTTCAAATATCGAACAGAACAAAAACAGAGAAATTTTTCATCGAACACAGTGATCTATCTTACTTCGAGTGCGATCAGTACCGCGGCCAGTAAACACTTCCACTACCTTAATCCGACATCCCGCTGTCTTTGGGTGGAGGGTAATGGTAAAGTGTCGGCCAAATGAAGGGATGTGCGGGTACAATATCAAATGATGTATTTGCGATAGCTTTCCATCCCATCTTGAGTGGTTCCTCGGGGTTTCGCGTTGGTGTTGAGGCCCTGGACTGCTGGACGGGTGTGAAGTTAATAGTGGGTCTCTGACAAAAAAAAAAACACCCTCCATTGCACGGGCAAAAAGCGACATGTCGCAGATTAGAGGTGAGCATATGTGAGCGTGGTGTTGGGATCGGGCAGATGCGCTCATACGAGCATCGACCCAGCGGGCCAAACGATTACTCCTTTCCAGCCAGCCAGGGAGGTTTTCCGCTTTGTGCATATGCTCACGCGTGTCAGCCGGTGACCTCGAGGACTGGCCCGCGGAACGCTTAGAATATCCAGCGAGCTTTCTCCTCGGCGGCCAGGCGGCCTTCCTCCCCGTAATGGCAGGGTTCGCCATCATCAAACGTCCCGTGCACGACCCTGGACACGAACCCAATGCCGGGCCGTTTTCATATCTTGATTTGATTGTTTTGCCCACTGGTTTTCGAACGGAGGAGGAGACGCAGCAAAAAAAAAAAAGTTCGGAATCCGTTCCGGGCGGGCGACGAGGGACATGTGGAATCCTCGCCCATTCAAGGCTCCGCTTCGATCGATACCGAAGAGCGCGTTTTCCACGCCGGTGACGCGTCCGATCGGACCAGTGCGATATCGGGCCCCTAATGAGACAATTTTGAAGTCGTTTGTTCACACCAGACCGCATGGACGTGGTGGTGCGGGGGAAAGGAAACGAGCCAGCCAAGCCAGCAACCGCCAGGCAACCGCCAGGCAACCGAAACGGTTTAGGTTGTTCGCGGTAATTCTTATTATTTTTTAAAAGCCCGCTGCTCTCACCCTCCACACGCTCACGCAGGGATGCAGGCGCGGGTTTTTCTTCTCGCAATTTCTGGTTCTGCTTTCCTCTGGTTTTGTTATTTTTTTTTTTGTTGTTGGTTGCCGTACGTTCGGATGGTGTGTTGATTTCTTCCATTCTCGCCCGGCCAAGGATGCATCCTCGAACCCGCAGGAGAACGCGCCCGCGGTCGGAAGGTGATGTCTCCCGTTTGCCTTTTATGTACTTGGTCGGGATTTTTTCGGTCCAATTTTGTCCCTTCCGCGCCCTGGTTGCGTTTACATGGAGGGAGTTTTTTTACTTACTCTACCTCCCCTCTCTGCCCCTTCTGCTTTGGTGCGTCATCTATTGCTTCTGCCGAGCCGGGCTTTTGCCCCGTGGCCCGATGCGTATCGATCGTTACGCGATCGGACATGCGCATCGTGCGCGCGGAATATGATATATTATGTCGCAGGATCAGCCATTTAGTGTCCGTCCGGGCAGCGGGATGCGACGGGTTTGGTACGGTTGGTGGTGGTGATGGAGGGGCCCAGGCACAAGAAGGGAGACGAACGGCGGAAGCCACAAGCGGCCCACCACACTGGACGCTTTACGATGCGGTGTGGTTTCGAACCGTTCCGTTCTCACGATCGTTCGATACTTTGCTCGCTGGTTTTGCTGGTATTTTGCTGCCCGCTTTCGGTGGATCCACGGAGGGTGGGTTGGGGGCGGAGCTGGGCAAACATTGGGGGTCCGTGCGTGTGTGAGATATGAGCTCTTTGAACAACTTCCGACGGTTTTTTTTGTGTGTGTGCATTATGACAGCGTGGTGTGGTTGTCACGTACAATGTAGCGTTGGCTGACGTTTTGGTCCATATTTGTGTCAGACGCGTTTGTCAGACGGGGTCACGATAAGTTTATGGTGAGAAAATTCAACAGTCGGTTGTTATCAATCTGGGCCTCCAAATCCTCCCAACATTTCTTGTGCCCTGTTCTTGTCACTCCAGAATTTCAATTATGAAGTAATGCAATTTTCATCCTTTACTTTTACTGGAAAAACACGTTATAGATTAATTGTTTATCTCTGAAAATAGCGAAGATTATTAAATCCATGTTTTTGTCTTTTTTAATAGTTAACCTTTTATTGTGAAGTCCTTATTTTTGAGAATAAAAATGCACCGTTTCGTTTTACTTACAGAGTATTCAATGATACGATTCGATTCGTTTAAAGCAATCCCAAAGTTTAAAAAAAAGTCCTTAGAATTATTTGTTAGGATATGGTTTACATTATTTATTATTTATTCTTGTTCTAATGTTGGTCTTCAAAAAGGATAGAACAGTTTATTTATCAAATTTAGCCTTTTTTATTAGTTTGCTTAATTTATATGAACTTGAGTTTTCGATTTATTTTTTTCATAAAATCATATAACCAATCTTACACGTGGCCCCTGATAGTATGGATCGAATATTAGCGTTCTACTTGAAAGAAAATAAAAACAACACCATTTTTATAAAAACATCGTTTCCTTCTGAAAATTATGCATTGCTTTTCAAAATAATTTTTCTATTAAATTCTAAGAGGCAGATTATGTATATTTTTAACCTTCTTCACAGTATGTAATAATTATAAAGATGATTATAAAATTCACCCTGATGTGGTTGGATTATAAAAAACAAACACATAGTGATGAAAGATTTATTTGATGTTCTATAAACGAAATGTTTCCTTCTTTTAATCTAGAAATGATTTCTATGCGCTTTTTTGACTTTCAAATCAAATTTTGCAAATTATTTTAGAAGGATGATTTAGTAAATTTTTTATCTATAAATTTTTAACTGAAATCGAAAATGCTCAGCGTAGTTGTATTCACAACGTTAAAGTATAAAAACTTCTGATAAGAAAACTTCAAAATTCCACCCATCTCGCGGACCGGTTCCTACCGTCCAGCCACGTCGGCCTGACCCTTCCCGGAAGAGTGCACTGAAGATAGCTTTTCCTTCAGCATTTCTTCATTTCCGCATTACGTGTGTGCGTGCGTTTGTGGCAAGCTCTGCTCTGCCCGGCAAACACTAAGTTGCGTGGCCGGTAGAACTCTCAGCCCAACATTCCCAACTCCCCAGCGGTACGGAGTGGGGAAGGGCGGAGTAGGTCGTCCGGTCCGTACCAGCCAGCGTGTACCAGCACGAGTAGCACGAAAGTGCACATTTCGCGCGGCCACACGGGGCGGCTCGCGGCTATCTCGCGGCTCGAAAGTGCGAATTGAATGCCGCACCATTTGAACGGCACCATTTGAAGTGCGTTTCCCGGCACCTTTCGGCTGCAATCGGTTCCGTGTGTGCTCGCGCAAGCGCGCAAAAAAAAGCGGTATGGCGAGTGTGTTTACACTTATGCCACGACCGGCCAATTGGGCCACACCGGTTCGAAACGCGGGAGGCAGAGAAGCCGCTCGGACCGGTGTTTATTACGTTAAAATGTAGTTAATGGTGCCGTCGGCCCTAACCTACACCGGCCTTTCGTGCCGTGCGCCCTCTAGCGGTGAAGATACGCAGCTCCACACATCCCCGGGGGCGAGTGTGGGGTCCATCACCATCACCACCACCCACCCACTCAAACCGGACCCGGCGGGGTGGGCCAAAGTGAAGCTCCTTAAGTTATGCGCTTACATGCATTCTTTTGTTTTGTCTATGAAAGATTTATAGCTTTGCGATAAAGAAAGGCAACGGCAGGCGGGGATAAAGGGACGGGATGGATGGATGGGGCGGAGAGCTGGGCGCTTAGTGGTAAATGTGCGAGCGGCTTAGCGCGCCGTGCCGTGAAAGCAAAGAAAAAAGCCCATATTTTCTCCACCGGGATGGGTTTTGGAAGGAGGAGGAGGTTTTTTTCTTCGTCTTAATGGCAGCTGCTCCTTTAATCGGCGCTGGAGTCCACGACGACTCCACGCTGAGACATTAACAAGTTGTCACAAGGATGTTTATAAGTGTTGTGACCGGAGCGACCGGTGGCCTCTGCGCTCTGAGTGTGTTTGTGCGCCCGGTTCTTCGGAAGAGCTGGCTGGCTCTGACCCTGGAAGACATTGTGTTCGATGCGAGGTTATCAGAAGGGTGATCGTCAGTAGCGCTGGAAGAGGGGTCGAAAGCAACGGCGTCGGTGTAATAGGTAAATTGAGGTTGAACATTCCATTTCACACACATACACACACACATTCGGTGACGGGAACTTGGAACCCTTGGCGGTAAATATCAGCCGCCGTGCGACATTAGCGCACCTCAAACGTCCGGCCTTTACGACGCATCCGTTCTGGCGACGGTCGTCCGAATCTTCCCGAACGCTGACGGTGACGGAGCGCATCGCGCACAGGTCTCCAACGGTGCAAGCGATACATAATTCGATATTTTAATCTTAATGACTTCATTATCATATCTTTAACGATAACTATTTGTCATAGGAATATTGGAATCTTGTAGGGGAGTTTTTATTCCCTCCTGCTTTCTCCCGCCAAACGGCAAACCTGTGCGCGTTTCTGTTAGCCTCTGGAGGTGGATCCGGGACTTCGATACCCAGCTCGTCGTCGTGAAATTGGAGAAATAGTCAACAAGATAGACATGGTTGGTGTCGCTTTGTCACGTCCCAGCTGGAGCGAAATAGAGAGTCAGAATCAATTTTTGTCTCCGCGCTAGTCCGTCGGAACCGTTAGGGCGGACGACACAGTTAGGCGTTTGGGCATTATTGAGTGGTTAAAGTCATAGGCCGGGAAGTCCAAAACCAATCCAGATCTGGGACATATCGGATTGGAATGTGAGCAGAAAAAAAATCAATCTCGATGTCTTGTTTTGCACACTGTGGCACGTCGAGATCGGAGAAGCGACTAGTGCCTTATGAAAATTCGAACGATTCGTTGGAAGATGTCATAATCTTTCGGGCATTGTTTGCCCAATCTGATCAATCACCGTGCGAGGTACGTGACAGAAGCGGTTTGGCAATTGAATATGATCGATCGGGTCGGGTTTGTGCGGCTTTGCATCGCCTGAATCGAGTTCCGAGCTTGTTGCGTAACAATTTTTGGTGGGATTTCCTTTTTTGGTGGTTACAGAATCGCTACACCTGTTGGTAAATCACGTACAGGTGGTGACGGTGCTGTAGTTGGTGAGGAGCGGCTCAGCACACTTCATCCATTGAGACATCAGCGTTGTGATGGAGATATGATTAAAAAAGGGGTCTGCTTCATTTACTCGGCTTATATGGAAGGTAGGGTTAAAGATTTCGCATCAATATTTGACGCAAACATTCGAGAGCGGTCTTCGAGACCGCAGTGAGCGTTTTCTCGGTCTCGCTTTTCCCTTCTCAAAGCCCGGTGCGGACAATCAGTCAACCCCGTCAGCTAGACAACCAGCAAGCACGGGTACGCATTTTATGCAAATCGCAGCGTCCACGAGCGCCCAAGCGTTGCGCCGCGGGAGTCCCTGGCTGCATGCCGTCCCGCCGTGGCTTGCCGCGATCGATCGAACGCAATCGCCCGATCACATCGTACCGGGTAGGCTTCCAGGACAATAAATCGAAACCGGGAACGCGTGGAACCAGTATCGGAAGCCGCAATCTGCCGTGCCTGCCGTGATCGATTCGGGCCAAGAGGAAGGAGGCTGGGTTTGATTTGTTTGCCAAAAAAAAAACAAAACCAAAAAAAAAAAACAAAACGATCACACGAGCAGGTGAGCAGGGGCTAAAGGGCAGCTAAAGGCATCGCAGCAGCACGCGGCCGTTAGTGCCCCGGGGCCTGTGTACATGTTCCAGTGATCCGTGTCGCCCATCACCACCAACACCATCGGCCGAATTGTTGACCGATCGTTTCGACCCGATCAGCACCCGAAACAATGGAGGTGCGAATGGAAAGTCAAACACCAGTCGATGATCCATAAAATGAGCCTCCGACACACACACGCACAGGCACACAAAATGTGAACCCAAAAACTCCCAGAAACTGTCCAGTTCCAGTTCTCGAGCTCGGTTCCCAGCGCCCTTTGCGGAGTGTGTTTCGGAGTCGTAAAACCCGACGGGGAGAGTTTGTTTCTCTCGTTATGTGAAACATAAACAAACACCTTGTCCCCTTGTACGAACCGGAGGGGGATGGGAGGAGGTGGGCGAGAAACACACACACATCCGAAAGCTAGAACACACCCCACCTGCCCGCCCGATTTTTGTGGAACGGAACGGAGCGAAACGAGAGATTAAGAAGAGAAGAACCTAAAATAAAAAAAACAGCACACACACACACACACACGCGCGCATTCGGGTGGGAGATGTTTCCGTCCCGCGGGAGATCGAACCGAAACCGTGCGGGTTGATCGGCCCCAAACCGCGGTGGGCACGGCGGACTGCCTCGATGGGTCAATCATCATAAATGCGTGTACACAAAACGTATGCTGTTTTTATGACGCCCCGACAACCCGACCGCGAGGGAGGGTACGAGGGACGGCCGGGCCGGGAGCGCGGAATATGTTAAACGCAAACAAGACAACATGCTGTCCATCGATCGGTGGCTCGGGATTGGAACGGAGGTGAGGTTTACAGTTCGTCTTCATCACCGTGGCCAGGCCGGGGTGAGGTCTCGCTGGAAACGGAGAGCTAGCACGGTGGAAGCTGGGCTGCCTTCTCAGTGAAGTATTGGACGATGATGGAGTTATGGTTCGGTGCTTCGAAACCTGTGCGGTGCCTAGTGCGCCGTTCAGGAATGCCATCGCGCGGAGGGAACTGGGCGCGCACTCACACATACACCGAGGCTTTAGGTGCTTCCTCTCGCGCTCCGTTCGATTGTGCTCCGTTTCGGATAGTATAATTGATTTAGGGTCGATTGTATGGGCCGATCGCGGGTCCGGTTATCGCAGGCGGATGGATGACTATCGGGACGGATTATCTGACCCGAGCTGGTTGGTTGGTGGAGGGGAGGGCGGGCTGGAGCGTGGAGGAGGTTGAGTAAGGTGTTTGGAATGTGTCTACGGGGGCATTCCACTGCTACGGTGATCAAATCCGGTCATCCACGCTGATACAGTTGTTCCGGGGGAGATTGTGGAGGGGAAGGGGGAGCAAGCGGATTGTGTTCTGGTTTTCTTGCTCCCGGGTTCTTGCCCGTTGGTACTTGCTTGCCGTGGCAGACGTACCGGTGGATGATAACTTCATGAGCGCTGCATTCTACGCTTTTTGGGTGATTTATTGAAGTGAAATACGAATTTAGATTGATTTTATTAGTTTTTTTATATATATTGCAATTTTGCACCGAATAAGAATTTCGACAAAAATTGAAAAAATGTCTTAGAATAAAAAAAAAATGGTTTGAATTTTAGTTCTGCTTGCATTACCCCAAAAATCGATTACCCCAAAAATTGGCGAAACCAATTGCTTACAATTTATGAACAGTAAATGATAGTTTAGTGGAAAATTTCTCAGTGTTAGTGGGTATAAAACATGCCCAAGAAAGCGTTTTTCACAGTTGACATAACGCAAATAATATGATTATTGATATCATAAAAGTCATTTGTCCTTTGTAGTTCTTTTTAACTGATGTGTTTAAAAAACGCTCACTATAAAACGTTTATTGTATTTTCCTGGTTTTTATTTTTAAGAATAAAATCATATTTTTATAAGGAAGTCCTTTTCTCTGAATCTTTCACCAGTTTATATTTAAATTTCAGAAAATTTTGCGTATTGCTGGTCATTTTACTTGTTTAATATACTGGATGATTTTTTGCACTTTTAAATATGTTATATTGTGCTACAAATCGTTATTTGTTGATTCTTATTTGTAGGACATTTCCCATGTCTCTGATTTATAAGTAACATTCATTGTTAAATTGTGTAGTAAATTTAGGAATCAACGCTTAGGAATTTAGGAATTGCCCAATGATTAATGAATTACTATAATTGAATATTTTTAAATTTATTATACAACTTTAAGAAATCTCCCATTTAGCACGATGATCCTGTAGTGTGTCACATAGATCCCTCCTTATAAATATCATGCATCAGCCAAAACTTCCCGAGCTCGTGAATACGGTCACAATCGTGTAATCGCGATGATGTGATCAAATCGGACGTATCGTGACGAAGATTGTGGCCAGATGATTTATGACCCGCAGAATGTCCTCATACCAGCAAGCGGTTCGTTCTCATCGCTGCGATTCGTGGCGCTTTCCACATGAACACACACACTGGTTGGTGGTTGTGACTGTCAACCGAATAGTTTAAACTGTCCCTTCGCCGGTAACGTTCGGTGTACGATCTGCCAGCTTGATTCTGCCGAGCAAAAGCAGCGGGCAGGAAAATAAAAGGGGAAAATCCATT
The DNA here is from genome assembly GCA_000473445.2 of Anopheles farauti. Lineage (NCBI taxonomy): Eukaryota > Metazoa > Arthropoda > Insecta > Diptera > Culicidae > Anopheles > Anopheles farauti. Next base: position 801,270 of record KI915043.1, read on the forward strand.
GAATTGCTGCTCTCTGAGTGGGGGGATCGTCCGGGTGGCATGGGACGGAAAGGCAGGGCTTTGGCATTTAGGGCTCGAATGCACTTGAACGGATCTTTCTCTTTCTTCCCGCATCACCTTCACCCGGTGACCCGTGTTGGTTTTCTTTATGATTATTATTATCATTAGTATTATTGCCTGTTATTGTCGCCAGCCGTTGTTTGTGGCCCCAAAACAACGGCGACCCAATGTTTTTTTTGTTTCCTTCTCCCTCGTTCACCCCTCCCGTTAGCTGGACACCGATCACACACATGTTGGCGGCGTGTCCCAACCGTTGTTAATGTGGCACGCCGTTGATGTTGTCGCGGACTTGAGTGTGTGTGTGTGTGTGTCCTGGGAAATGGAACGGCTCGTCGCCCTGTTCCCGACGACGGTGGTGGCTGGTGGATTATGATTTAGCGTGTGACTAAAGGACGGAACAATTTTCTCGATGCTTATCTGCCCGATTCCATCCTGACCCACTGATCCCGTCCGTGTTCGCTGGTTTGCGCTGGCTCGAGCGAACTGGGCGGAACGTTGCACTCTATTTCGCTCAACTGTAACAAATACCATCGCAAAACACAATGGTTGCCATGTTCGTTGTGAGGGGAGGAACGAAATTCGCGCATGTTTGTGCATACTTATCTTGTAATAAATAGCAGCTGATGGTGAAAGCATCAACGCTAGTGAAGTCTTTGTTAATGCATCAAAGTAGAGGCTGCACTTTAGTCGCGTTCGTTTTGTAGCAAGTTGCCATACTGATCAGCAAAAAATTCAGGTCGTAATCTGGCGCAAAAACTATTTACTCTAGCAAAATATTTCATTTGAGGTGTCTCTTTAGGGAAAATTTTCGAAAATTTTAGTACAGGTATTTATAGGTAACGCTCATTTAAATGGCTTTTTCATCGATCGGAACGCTTTTTAATTCAATATTTTGAAAACAATGTATGATGAAAATTGTGTAGCGACGAAGATTGGTTCTTCTTAAAAACTCAATAACATGGAACCCTTTAAGTAATTTTCATAATAGCATACAAAACACGATGTTTTATTTGAAACATGCAGGAATTCTAAATGCTACTGAACTAAGCAACCTTGGGTTTCTTTAAATTTTTTTTAAATACCTGTTACAGATTTTTGAATATTTAAAACGTGTATTCAGCAAGTACATACATAGTATATTTAAGAAAATTTTTAAATGAATTAGAAAGCAATTTGAAAAGTAACTCACTTTCGAAATATTAAAAAAAAACATTTTCACCTTGTCACGTAATAAATATCTTGGTCTGATTGGGTGATGCAATTTATTTTTATTTTTATTTTTTAGCGTCTTCTCAACGATAACTCTCTCCATAAAAAATATGCAACAGATTTACCAACATAAAAAAAATCTCTAAAATCTGTGCCTCAAAGATTATCAACAAATCGTTCACAATTGTTTCCACCGATCGCGTAAAATGTCTTTTGGCGGAAAGTGCGCTCGACCATTGGTGTCACCGTGCTCGCCAACATCTTGTTTTCCGATCGCGTTGTGAATTGTTTTTGAGCAAACCTCAAGTGATGCTGTGAGTGTTATATCATGTAGCGATTGGTCACCCCAGTGAGTGACCGCACTAGAGCGTTTCCATCGATTGCAATCGATTGTGGCGAGTCGGACCAAATGGTTTCAAAATGCATCGGCCAGACGATAAAACGAAACTAACGAATGGAAGGAAAGGAAAAAAAACGCGGTGATGATCTCGCTGGGCGCTGTGGTGAGGGGCTGCTGATGGCTACAGCTGCTCTTGGAAAGCCAGCCAAGCGAGCGTAAAGAACCAGTTCCCCGGGCGGCCAGAGCGGGTTGCGACGAAAACGGTAACCGGTAGCATTAGTTGGTTGTTGTTCGGGTTGTCGGGCAGCAGTAGAATTTGAGCTATTAGTCAGGCGTAGAATTGCAAGCGAGCACTTTGCCCGAAGAGTGGCCTCGGTCGGACGGGGCAACGGACAGGCTGCTTTGGGATATTGGTTCGAAGGGTCTTGTTTCGTTTGGCTTTGTGCCGTGGCTGCTACTGCTGTTGCTGATGCTAGACTGACGTATTCGAACGTATTGTCTCGTGTTGTTGCACTGATTGCCGTATGCGCTTGGTGAGGGAAAACCGGCCACCATCGGTCCTTTCCTTGGCCTTCCATAATTGTCACGGGGATTGATTTAACGAGACAATGACGGGTAACCACGGTGAAACAAAAAAGCGCACACCACACCCGCCGCCGAAGAGTCAATATGTACGAATGAATTAAAGTCGGTTGCGCAGACGCATTGAGCGGATGAAGCGAGTGGTTGGTTCGATCCACGTTCCTGTTCTTGGCTTGTTGCTGGTTGTTTACATTAATGCAACAGGAGTACTTACAAGCTCGGACGTTCGCGGATTTGCTGTGGAGAGAAAGAAGACAAAGTATGAAAAAAGATTTTTTTTGTATTTGAAATACAAATAATGTCGTTTTGTTCGATTTGAAGCGCTAAATTATGTACGAATTTATTCTGAAAAAAATCCAACTGCACGAAAACTAAGTGGTCATGGAATAAGCGCATATGGATAATACACTGAACGTTAAATGAATGAACTTTTCAAGTACAAAAGATGGACTTTTCCAATACAAAGAATACAATTTAATTCATCACTTCTTTTATTTAACATGTTAGAGTGGAGACATTTTTTCATGAGCAAATGCTACAATAAGTAAAATTTTTCGTTTTAATTGTGAATGTGGACATTAAATTAATAAATTATTTTTCAAAAAATCCTTTTATTAAAAATTTATACGGATGAGTTACGAGTTATTTTCATAGAATAAATTCCTTAAAACGAAAGACTATCAAGCGACGAACCTTTAAAATTAATTCTCACTAACGCTAGGCTTCCTGCCACATGCACTCATCGCATCCCTACTAAAGTGTGATAACTTTCTACCACACTGGACACACCCCGGTGCTGCATGCCAAAAACCCCTAATGGGACACACATCGACCCAAGGCGGAAAGGGCAAACAAATCGATAATGCGCGTAACGATTGAAAAATATGCAAAACAGACGCTTCCTTGCCACTCTCTCTCTCTCGCTCTCTCTCACTCGCTCTCTCTCACTCGCTCTCTCTGGATTACTCTTGGAACGAAACATTCGGTCACGGTAAATCGGGCTTTAAATATGCAGATTTATCGAAATACACACACATGCCGCATGGCTTGACTCGCCCGATCGGTCAAGTGCATCTTGGGTGGAAGGGCTTTAATCCCGGCGGGGTCGGATCCCTTGCCCACGCGCCGACCCGGTTGGATGGAAACCGTGCATGCAACGCGTTAGGCAAAGGGGGCGCGAGTGCTCATATGGAAAGGAAAGAAACAAAAAACGAAAAGAAACACCTGCAGCGTGGCAGCGTGGCAAATGGTGGATGAAACCGCTTGCCGTGCCGGTGTTGCGCGCGGAAAAAAAAAAATCGCGCCTGTCCAGTTTCGGTAGTGTGCGGTATCAGTTTCACTGCATGGCCCACGGGCTTGACAAATCACGTTTTAGTTTTATCTATTTCGCCATGCGCCACGCGAAAGGGGACAGCGAACAATCGATGGCATCAATGGGAAGCGTCGCGTCGAAGGCAGGAAGCGGGAAAAAAGCGGACAAAAAGCGAGTAAGAGGGAACGTTCCGTGACCTAGTTAAAGTCGTTCGTTTTCACGAGCTCCAGTGGTGAGACGGTTTCGGGTCGGTTCCTTATGGATCCGGCGGGGAAGCTGTGGGTTTTATTCTGTCCCGAAGCACTAGCAGCAGCAACAACATCAGCAGCAGCACCAGCAACAGCCACAAAGCCTTTCCGTGAGATTATTTCGCAAAACGGCCGCCGATCGCCACGGGGTCCGAGGTTCCGTTCCTGGCCGGTAGATCCGGTCCAGCGTCTAGTGCATCCTGCGGTGGTTCCCACCGATCGGGCCGTGGTCCGTATATTAATGCAAACAGCAGTGAGCCACCGAACCGGGTGGGTTCGGGGTTGTGCGCCAGCCGTAATTACCAAAGGGCCGATAGTTATGCATATCGACGATTACACGCTCGAAAAGTTTCGGGTGCTGGGGGTGGAGCGGTAAGTCAATCCTTTGGCAGGCAAATGAGCGAGCGCTCCGGTATGAATTAAGAACATGCACGGCGTGAGCAGGTTCCACACGCCACCCTCCGTCTTGCCCGTCCGCGGCTACCCGTCTCGCCCCGCGCTGGTTTATTCTCGTGCTCTCGTGCCGGTGAACCCTTTTTCCCACCTTACCAGCACCGAATGGGGAGAGCGGTTAGGAAGGGCCACCGCGCCACCGCAACCGAGACGCCATCGAGCGGGACGTCACCTTCCATCGGCACCAAACAAGGCGACTGGGGAAAAGAAATAAAAACCGGCCGAAACGGCGAGGCTGCGGTGGACGGTTAATTTCATTAGGAAATTCCTTCGGGCAATCACGGCTGCTCTCATTCGCAGGCTTCCTCCGGCGAGAAGGAGCGCGGAGGAGGGGCAGGAGCAGGAGAGCAAGGGACAAAGGAGATGCAGCTCGGTGCAGCGTGCAGCTTCAAGTCCTCCATCTCTCTCCCTCTATCTGTTTCGTTCTCTCGAGGGCAGTTTTCATGCCGTTCGATGTTGGATTAAGCTAAAAGCCTCCCGTCTTCATCCGAGTTCCTTCCCCCCAAGAGTCCTTCCCCCCTTCCGCACTCGAGCGCTCGGTTTTTTGTTGTTGTAATTTATGATTTATTTGGTTGCTTGATCGCTTCGTTCAACCGGGCGCGAGCGCGCGCGTGTGGCTTAATTCTGGCGTGGCGAGCTTCGCTAATTGGAGCTCGCTTCCATTGCGAGGCTTCGGGTTTTTTCCTTCTCCCCTTACCCTCCTGCTTTCCCTCTCCCGCTCGCGGGCGTTGCGTGGTCGTATTGACACGACCCGGTCCGGGGCGGGTTCGGGACCGGGTCGAGAAGGTGTAATGTCACCGGAATAGCTCCTCACCCCATTGCCGGGCCCGCCGCGCGAGGGGAGAAAAGAGTTGTTGACCTATAAACTTGTGCATGGGCATCGGGCGCCCAGTACAATCTAGCTGCTTCGCTCCAGCAAAGGGTCAAGTACCCTTCGACGAGGAGCGGGGAGGAGGAACACAGGAAAGTTCCGCGTGAAGTGTGATTGGGAATGTTTTATTGCGAACCACGTGCCACCCCGCTCGCTAAAGCGACCCCCTAGTCCTAGTGCCTTCCCCGGGACGGGAGCCATTCCCGGCCCAGCTTATATCTCAATGTTTTGTCGTGTCAATAATTTATTGGACATCGTAAAACAAATGATTTCTTAATAGTTATTATTTATTAGCCAATAGCTCATTAATAACTTCACGCGGCGTTATGGCCGGCGCGCGGGAGGATCGGACCCGTTCGCGTACGCGTTTTTCCATCCGCAACGACACGTTTTTCCCTCCCTCGTTTCGTGGCTGACTGGCTGCACCACGACGGGAAGTGTAGCGTTTGCGAAAGCGTTCTCTATTTTATTGATCTTCTTCACGGGCGCCGGTTGCGAATGAGGGGGAAAAACCGGGTAAAACGTTTCATGAAGGGCAGGATCTGATGTCGTTCGTGCGTTGCTCCTGGGACCGAGGCGGACCGAGCCATCATCATTTCGAACGACTAATAAACTGGTGATCGATTGAGTCGCCGTCGGATGGTAGGAAAGATGCTTGTAGCGGTAATAAAAAATATATTAAATTCACTATTGCAAAAAAAGTTGATTTCAACAGCCACGCGGTGAGAATAATCAAGCGACAAAGTAGTAGCTGCAAATATGGTCACCAAAGGAGAGATGCTCTCCCGCCGGGGAGGGCATGGTCAAGTCCTAAATGTGATCATTATCGATCCCTGGTGTTGTGGTTGTTAACGACAATGCAAGTACATTGTCTGAATTGGTTTTACTGAGAACATGTAGTTGACATTGTCAACTACAACACCTGATTGTAAGATTGTTCTCATTTGATGGCGACTCTGAGAACGTTGACGTGACTTTTAGATAATTTTTTAAATTTTTAATATGTTGAAGCTTTGTGATTAACTTTGTGATTAATTTTGATATTAATCAATACATTAGGCGAACGTTAAAGTATGATGCGAATTTGATCACAGTGAATCTTTCCCGATCGTAGTCGAATCCTGCTCCCAGCGAATCGTGCTCTTCGCTGATGGTGCGAGTAACATGTTAATATCTTCATTTAGACGGTTACTTAAAATGTTATTACACCCGGACGAATCGCAAATCATCGGTGTTGGGTGTTTGTGTCGTAAAGCGCCACCTTTCGTGCTATTTCTTCAAGCGTGTCCCGATGGGATAGGACACGGATCGTATGTCATGCATCGGTACGCGCCATCAGTTTCGTCGTGCGGCAGGTTATGAAATCGAGCGCAATTCGTATGCAGCGTGCGGAGAATCCGTTTCATTTGATTATTATACGGTCGTGAGTGGTGGCAGGTAAATGATTATGTTCCAATCGTGGAACGTATATTTCGAATTCGTTTTAGGAAAAGAGTGCACGGTGAAGCTGGTGAAACGGTCGGGGTTAATTTAGTGGTACAAATATTCAATTACACAATTACTGAATTGTAGCTCAAGCACTTGTGAGTGTCCGTTACTATGAACATTTGAATAGAGATTTATGGATTATTTGAACAAAGGATTATGATATAGTTTTAATAATTCAAATACGTACTACTTCGTGCGGTTACTAAAATCTTTAACTTACTGAATTTTTAATCAGATTTATTGCAACTAAATACTTGATTTCCTCATGACAAAACATGTTTTTATTGTGTAGTTCAATAGTTTTATAATAATTTATAATTCTATTCGATAAAACAAGAACTTATAAAATATTATTATTTATTTCAATTTTACACAATGCAAAACAAATTTGCTATATCATATAAATATTTATAAGTATTCAGACAAGTTTGAGATTACTATCAATCGTCAACAACGACAAATAAAATCGAAAATTTAGGTAACCTTTTTGAGAGCTCAAATATCAGCTTGCGAGAAGATGTTAATGCGTGGGCGACGAACAAAAACAATAATTTCCACCTTCAAAAACCAACCTTGCGTGTGCAGAAACACAATGGGGGTATGTGTGGGACGAATCTGGCAAGATATTATCAAGCACCGGTAGTGACAGAAACAGTTCCATTCAGCTGCCAATCCAAACAGGAAATGGTAGATTTCAGAAATTCATGACTTATAATTGGAGTTAAAGTTATTTTTGTGTAAAATATTTATTTGTCTTGTGTAAATTTTTCGCACCACATAAGCAAACGCGATGTGCGTATCGAATTTACAATCCTTGCGCGTTGTAATAAAGTAAAAAGCGAATATTACACAACCGAAGTAGATGAATGTAACGCAATTACTAGTGCAATAACCGGAGGCCATCTAGTATTGCTGCACTCAATCACACGTCGCACACATGTGGGCATGTGGGAAAGAATGTACCTACGGCCTAGAAAAACTCCAGCAACCCATTTCTCCCATGGCCGCCCTGCACCCTGCACGTAAATAAATTCACTTTTTTTTGCGCAGTGCCATCGGCCCGGCACGATTGAGTTGCGCTTTTCGATCACCTGGGCTGCTGGGTGATAAGTTTATTTCCTTCCCCGAAAGGCGCGCGCGCGCGGGTGTATGTGTGTGTGTTTGTGTTGCGTACGTGCATGTGGTGCTTGTGGGCATTTAATTTACATTCCACCCCTCCTTACGCCGGCGATGAGCAGGTGGGAAAGGATTGAAGCACAAGCAAGAAAGAACGCACGAGAAAAGCGCGCACAAAACAATGGGCATGCAGGGGAAAAAAGGAACACCACCGGGCAAAAGTGACTGTGACTAATTTTATGCAGCAATTTCTTCACCGATCGCCTTAATCCGTTGCCTCGCGTTGACCCTGTTTTCGGTGCTCCTCTCGGCTCTCTCGCTGCTTGTCGGTTTGGTTTGAAACGGCCTTTACATTCGATCGGCGTTGCGGCCGATGATATCGATGCCGGCGACTGCATGCATTTCCACCGCGAAGCACGTGCTTCGATCGTGAGCTCATCCCACAAAGTGGGCGCTGTGGGTGAACTTTGTGGGGTGAAGCCACCATTCAAGCGTGTTTTATCTCGTGCTCGTCCGTCCGGGCGGGGTGGGGCGGGTGAGCAGTTAAGCTCACTGACTTCCCATCCCCTGAATCCCGCCCGTTTCTTCCCTTCACTCGCCCGTGAATAAATCCCATTGATGGATCCCGCCGACCCGGCACCGATTGCAGCTGAATCGATTCGACAAATTTGATGCTCGGAATCGGTTTGATGTGAGCTTCGTTCACACCACCGCACCTCACGCTCACACACGCTGACTAGCCGTTGGGTGGCGGATGGAGAGCGGGGCCACCCAGTGCGGGAGACTTCTGCGAAAAAAAAGAACGCTCACCCCATCTGCCCGGACACGACTGCGGGCGGAACAAATTCATAAAACGGCCCAACCATCCATTTCGCTTCGTTCGTCCGCTTCAGTTCGCTCGAGTGCGGGCAAACTTTTCCTTTCGTTACCCTCCGCACGGGAAACCGTGTTTGGACAGTCGACTTTGGTGTGTGTGTGAGTATACACGCGTGAGGGCTTACAGATTGTTTATTGATTACATACATTATAATGTAATTTAAATGTGTATACACAATCGTCGCTCGTCGCTTCGCGCTGAGAGTAAGCGAGATCCGTCCGTAAGCGAGCACGGGACGGGAAGAGGGAGTGGAAAATCATGTATCATTTCGTTTCGTTCGCCGAATGTGTCACTCGAACGTTAAGCTCGAGACCCGTGTGTGTGTCGGGCCGTTGGAAAAACCGTTCCCATACGCCTCGGCCACGGTGCTTCGCTTTGATTGGTTTGATGTTTTTATTATTTATGCTGGGCAAATAAACGCCGGTGCGAGCCGGCCCTGGGCAAGAACGTTTCGGGCCGGGCACGTGATATGCACGAACCCTTTGGCATTCTCGTTACCTTTGGTGGGTGCCCTTCGGTTCTGAAACGGTTGAAAGCTTTCTCTTGTCAACTTTAAATGGACGCTCGAAAGTGGACGCTGGGTGGTGGTGGAAGAAGAAGGTAAAGGAAGAAGGAAAGAAGGTGGAGATAGGCAACACGGGGTGCGGAACCGTGCCGTCCCAAGATGGAATCATCTCTCAATCCTGACCCAAAACATGACTTGATCACTTCACTTCGCACTGACGGGTTCGTCGCTTTATGTCACGATCGGGTCTTTTGTTTTCTCTCGGGCGGAAACGGGCATACTTGTGGTCGACCGGGTGTGTGTTATCCCATACCCGTTTTGGGGAGCATGGGGGCATGGGTTTTATCTTTGCTTTTGCGGTTTTTGCTTTAACATGTTGCAATCGTTCTTGTAGGGCGCATGGTATAAATGTGAAATCTGACAGCGAGCATCACGATGTTGAGTGATGATTTAACAAATATGAAGACGGATTGAGTCGCCATTTGGGCAATATGTTTCTTGTTTGATGTGTGCAATTGAAGCGTACAGGAAGTTCTTCCTTATGTTTGAGCTGGTAGTAAAAATAGAGCCTGCTACCTGGGACAGATTCAGTAAAAAACGAGATTTTATGGGATTTTTTTAATGAATGAGAAATAACAATGACTGTTTGTTAATTCATGTATATTCATTCTATCATTTGATTGAAAAACAACATGAGTCCCGTAAAAGGATTGTAAGGATTTGTTTAATGTATTTTGTAAGTTTGACCACATTTTATGTGGTAATATAGAGCCATCGGTTATTCAAAGGTTTAGAAAAAATATTTTAATGAAGAAATAAAAGCCTTTATTATACGTGTAAAAAGTTATGTCATGATAATTTTTCGGTAAATATGTCAAGTAAAAGAAAACAATTTAAATTTTGTATCTTGTTTTGTGGTATTTGTATCTTGATTTTAATTTTTTCTGTCAATTTTGTTGTGCTGCAGGTTTCAATAAATTTAACAAGATTATTAATGACGTCAAAGAGACATTAGTCGCTGTGACGAAATTGTTTGAAATAGTAACGAATAAACCAGCGGAAGAGAACAAGAGCAAAAACTTGTGCCAAAATTCCTACCTTCATAGCTATGATTATTCTTGGAGCTTGGTAATAGAATTAACATTAACACAAACAACGGATCAACTGTGACGAATGAACCTTGCCTGCTCCTGGATTTAGACTCCCCATAACGAAACTTTGCGATTCTGACGTCAATGCTTCGAATATGTTCTGAGAAAGTTGTTTACGAAAGTGCAAAAAAATCGACACCGTCACGATGATTGAGGCAACTGCTGACTTTGATACAGCCCACTCTAATCACTGCCAAGAGGTTGATCGAAAAATGTCATTTTAGTATACACTTTGGGAATGATAATGATTGAAGCAATTGCTAGGTTGCTTTTGAAGCTTTGTTCATATATATTAGGTTAAATTAAAATTTATATTTTTATCGATTTTCAATTGAATGTTTGATGTTAAAAATATGTTAGAAAAGAGTGGACAAACATGTTTCACGGTCCTACGGTGTTGTTCTCTAGGGAGATTGATTGCTACCACGGCCGAGGTGTAGGATTTTCTCCGACTTTCATTCCCTCTGCTCGCCTGCCAACCAAGTGCCATTTGTAGTAGTCGGCTGACGTGGATTGACAGGACAGGAGAGTGTATTAAAACGCACCAAAACTGCGCGATCGCGGGTGAACGCGAAACCGTGCGCACAAAAACCCTCGACGTCACATGCGCGTGTTGGTAGCGAAATCGGAAAACAGGAAATAAAAAAAGGACACACACACACGCGGGCGCGAATGGTAAGCCCCCGGGAGACGTTATCTGCAAAGCGGGAAAGCATGAATGATTGCACTCATCTGTCATGGTTGAATTGAGCTTTTAATTGAATTTTCGGTTTGAGCGAACAGTTGATCTGTCCGGGAACCGAGGGAGCGGATTCGTTCAGCGGCCGATGGCAAGTTTTTGCCTGCTGTGAAGGTGGACTGCACTCCCAGGCAGAGGAGCGGAATCGATCAAGCAGATTGTCAACCGCTTGACAGTGGGACAACGTGTAGCGTTGCGCAGCAAAAGTACTTGCGACGATGTGAGCGTTTTTGTGAGCTGCTCGTCTGTTTTTGTATGCTTTCCGAAGTTCTGTGCCGATCGGTAACAATTCGTACTCGAACTCAATCGCGTACGTACGATCACGAGTCGAGTCGATCTCCCTTAGATTGAGCGCGTTTTTCCGCGCGACGTTTCTGCCGAATATAATTGAAAAACAAAACGCCGCCTTGTCAAGCTACGCCCGTTTGGGACAAACGCGAGGGCGAATCGTTTGACAGGGCGGCGTTTTGTTTTGACAGTTTGCTCCGGCAGTGAGTAATCGTGTCTCCGCTGGCAGGTGACTGGTATTGGGGCGAGAAAACTGTTTCAATTCACCGACCGAACAACCGTTGGAATGGCGTTCGCTTTGAAGTTTTTCGCCGATGACGAAGGGGGAACAAATTTCGAATCATTCTCGATGCTAATTAAGAACAAGCTCAAGTTCGCCTCAAAGATAAATAGTGTCATTTGGGGTAGTAATCAGTTGATTTATTACGATCAGATCTTCATGTGCATGTCAGATTGCATATCTTTGCTTAATGCTCCAGTTGATGAGTGCTTTTAATTGCAACTATCCGTTTGCAGTCTCCTTCGAAAAACTCCGTGCTCGTTTATAAATCAGCAGCAAGTATTTCTGTTTTGTGAAATTGATTATCCTCACGTGATGTACAGTTATTCTGATGATAAGTGTCGTGCAGAAAACATGCGCTGACAATTGATCCAGTTTTCGGGTACTTTGGCATTTATCATCAGAATCAAAACGCTAAGGGAAAGAAACAAACACATTTTTTTCTGATTTTTTATTAAAACAGTCTGTCAATGGTTTATTCAGTAATACAGATCGATATTTTATTAGTTTATATCTCAATGTAAAAATCTTCGTGTATATTTATTAAGAAAAATAAGAAATAAGACAAAAAGTTATAGAGAAAAGAAAAGTTAAATCACTTTAATTTAATAGAAAAAAAAAACTAGTACAAATATTCGAACTGGGATACTTACAAGAACTTCGTTGATCTACTCCGAATCTATTTTGCTGAACGCAACACATTATGTTGTTGAATTAAATCGTTCATTGTTTGCGATTTATGCGTCGTTTCATTGGAATTTCTTACAAATAACCTTTGACCCTAGCATGTTTGTATTATGTGTCTTTCGTAGTTTAGTGTTACTGTCTTTCGTAGTTCAGCACATTGCGTTTGCTGAGAATCCTCCGAACATGGCCTATGTTTGTCTAAACTTAACATTTACAGGTTCATCGCAAAACATTTTCAGTCTTTTATTCAGTTCAGTTTTTTCAAAGGTATATTTTACGCATTATTTTATTAACATTAAAGCTGTCTGATTCATTTACTATTCACTATTATTTTTGTTCTGCGTGACATATTCGTTCTTTGTTTTCGAATTGAGAAAATTGCTCTTAGTATGTCTTTGCTCAAAATTTACTATTTCCATTATTTATCCAAATTGTTAGTACATATTGTTGATATGAGAAATTGCTGAACCGTTTGAATAAAATTGAACAAAAAAGGGCAGCAGTTAACAGTCCTTATATTATCTAATTGGGTAAAAATATCACCAACTTGAACATGTTATGTTCTAGTTTAGAAATTGGTTTGAAATTTTTGTACGTTCCAATGGTTCTAATTTTCGTCAAGTTTTTTCCAAGATCTCATTAAAATTAAAAACCAAAACTAGATCTCCCATTTCAATATAACCCCTATTTGACGAAATCTCACCGCCTCCCTCCCTCCGATTCAACTACGCGATTCCCGCCCGATTGCATCATTTTCGTTTTCATCGAAACCCAGCCAGACGGATCGTTATTTGTTTTCGCGCTTTTATTTTGCCACCATCAGCGACAACCAACATTCCACGACGCGGCCGACGCAAGATGAGGATACGCAAATGGAACTCCTCCCGGGGACCAGGGAGGACCGCAGCGCTCGGCGGGTTCGTTAAGAGCATCAGCCCCCACCCGGCCTCGGCCAAACGGTGCAAATGGGTGCAGTTTGTTTCGTTCCCTTCTGGTGGCTCGTTTGTGCCGTGGTGCATCGATTTTTGTATTCGACGCGTACGGAACGGAACTCGTGCGATCGATTCGGCGCCCGAGTCGCTGGCGGTGGTGCCAGATTTTATGCAGATTTAGCCCGTGCTGGATGGAGGAGGAGGAGGTGGTGGTGGGGGTGACTCGATGTGCTTTGCGCCGTGTTGCGCTAAAGAAGAAATTAAGGAAACACTTTAATCTTGCCCCGGTTGCATCTCCCCCGGTGTGCCGGAGTTGAGCCCGAATCAATGTTTCGATGGCAAGGAAGGCACCACAAATTGGCAACAAAAAAAACCTCTTCCTCCCCCTTTATTCGCGTTCGCAATTCCCCCGCACACAAAACGGTAATGATGCAGCGCCATCGCCGTGTTGGTGTCGGTGGTTTGCTGCGTTTGTCTCCATGTCCCCGCCGCCCCCCTCCCCGTTTGCAATGGGAATGGTCGTTTTGTTTTCTTCGCTTATTAAAAGGTTGCTGCATTTCGCTCACGAATAATGCTCCCGGATTCCGGCATAAAGTGACACTTGATTTCCGATCACCGAACTGGGAAACGGGTTTAGTTTAGTTTTTTTTGCTTCTTCGTTTCTGTTTTTGCATGCATGCGTGTTTGAGAGTGTCCCCAGGTGAGGGCAGGTGTCACAGCTCGTTTGGCAATCGATTAAAGTTCGCTAAGCACCGTAGCACAATTTTGTTTCGGTTAATTATTAACACTTCGATGTCGTGTCGCTGCGAATGGTGGCTGCGTCCTGCTTCTACATCCTGTCGCTGTGCGGGTTTTTTTTGTTATTTTCGCCGCCCGGAAGATACCCGCTGAGTGGGTTTTGGGAGAGAAAGAAAGCGGCGTTTGGACGGCAGTCGGAATTGTTGGTGCGAACGAGTGAAAAAAAAAAACAATAATTGGTCTAATGTTTATCAGGATGGTTTGATCTTTCACCCTTTCTACGCTCCTACGCTCCTGCGGTTCAGCACGGTTCGCTCGCGGCGGGTTGTCGAGACGGATTTACAGCCCGATGCGATGCATGGTTTTCCATCCCCTGCACCGCGGTTGCTCCTCTTCTTGCTCCGGTTCGGTTTTTTTGTGGTGCAAATTTTCGATCCTAACCGATCGAGCAGCGGGCTGGATTATTTTAATTATGTTCTTTACAATCGCCTTTTTTGTTGCTGCTCAGGCTCACTTTTGTAGAATCTATGCAAGTTTTGGGCACGTTCGCATTCTGTTTCCTTTGTTTTGCGACTGCTGCAGCATTGATCAACTGAGTGCAGTTTCTGCGACACTACCGAAACTGTTCGGCGGAGGGTTTGAGGGTTTGTGACTGGGGTGGATGTATCGCCCAATTCGTTCGGGCGAAACAGTTCATAAATTAAATTGATTTATGCTTTGTTGTACACTGTCGGATTCGAGTCATGGAATTAGGCATCGATACGTTCACTCGTGGGAAGTGAGTGGAAACAACGGGAGGTTTGCAGTAGGAGGGTTTATTCAATTTATTACTTTTTTCTCAGCGTTGAAAATAATACTTTTTGCATTATTTACTTTGGGAGAAGTAATGCATCGTCTAAGGTTTTGTTATGTTGTATGAAGTATTAAATGAAGATTCATTTTCAATCCAGTTTTGCGTAATTAATAAAATCCTAGTTTTCCAGGAGGAAAGCAAATCATCAGAATATCAAATTAAAAAATTAGTAGATTGTAAATTTCATTACAGTCATGTTTTTTTTTTTAATTTGATTTTTAAACTATTTTTTATTTTATTACATTACATTTTTTAATTTATAACATCTATTTTATCTTTTTTTGTGTTTCATGCGTGTTTAAATAGCATTGCTAGGTTCTACAAAAAGATATATTTCAAATAATTAATCGGTGAAAATAGAGGGCTAACAAGTATTAGTAAAAGTTCGTCATAATTATATAATTACAACGAGTGATTTTTCTTTTATTTTATGTTGTTTTGTCTTTTCAAAGCACAATTCTGTTTTATTGTCTGTATTTGGCACTAGAAATAATTTGCTTGAAAAAGATAGAAAACTATCAGTAACAATCAGCCAACCAAAGCAATAAATTAAAAGCCTAATTGAATAAAGAATTAATATATTTATTTGAAACTTTTGCGATATTCCAGGGCCTGAGCAGTCGGCCATAGTTTTTATACTGTGTCACAAATCCCATTACAGAATCGAAGAGTGCATAACATAGCATCCCATCGCACATTGCATTTTCCCTTTCCCCGTGAACCGTTCGCTCAGACTAAAACCATACATTACTTCTTTATCCATTACCTCGCAGACTCGGTGTGAAGAAAAACCTTCTAAACGCAGCAGCGGCCGTAATTGATGGTTTTCACCGCTTTGGCAATTTAACGGAGGTCAAGCGCTTCGCACACGGGCTAAGGAATGCGGTGGGTTTTTGTTTGTTTATTTGATTTTTTTTTAATCCACCTCGTCCTCGGAAGAAAAACCACCGAGAAAAGATCCTCTTCCGCTGGGCCGGAATCGGCGCGGAATTCATAAATCATGCATTCCACACCGTGCAAACGGATGCATGTTGCGCATGTGCGCACCGCACAACCAGCCCATATGCGCCCATGACAGGCGTCAGTCTATTAATCTATGCCTCCCCTTGTTTTTATTTCCCGCATCTCCAAACCCTCCCGATCGATCGGCGATCGAGTTTCGCGGCTCCCGTTCCCAAGGCCGCGGTCGATCGCGAGCAGTTGTTGAAATCTGAGCAGATTATCGCCATCTCCAGCAGCGTCTTTGCAGTTGCATTGCGATGCTGTTAGCCCTCTCCTCCTCACCGCCGTCTCTTCGCATCCTCTCAGGCATGATTAATAGTGATTGAATACAAAAATCTGCCATCTTCAATAAAAAGGCGATTAATTCGATACCACGACGGCACGGAACGGGTGAGCGTGCGCGCCGCCGCCGCCACCGCGTACGGAAGCGGCAAAAAAGGGCGTGCAATCGAGCATCTCCGTGCCCGGGCCCGAGATTGATAAGTCCGGCACGATCGCGAGACAGATTCTAGCTTCCCTGCCCGAGCCCGATCCGGGCGAATGGGGCTCTGATCGCTCTGACAGCTCGCTGATCGGATCGGTCGGGAAGCGAACAGCGGGGCAGCTCCGGGGGAGGGGGACGCGTGAATGCTTGACGCATATTGCAGGGATTGCATTTCCCTTTGCTTCATTCTCTGCGTGTGTGCCAGCACACTAGCCCCGCAAAGCCGAAGAGCAACCGTATCTTATCCGTTTGACTAGCAATAAATATGATACGTGCATAATAAAACAATAATTAATATGGATAAATATTTTGTATTAATTCAACCGCCTGCGAAGAGATTGTGCGTTTTCCTACTCCATCTCTGCCTCCTCTTCGCAGCCTTTCCCTTCTAAGCGTTGCAAACGGGCACCGAGTGGCGCTACGCCACAGCACCGACAGGGAATTCATCCGCATTGCCGCGTTTTATCCCGCGATTTTTTCCCCCAGCTAGCAAATTAAAAACAAGAGCGCAAAAGAGCGAAACGGGCAGAAAAACGGATCGCAAAATCGCCACCGATCCGGCGAAGAAGCGTCGACCATCGCCGGGATCAGCAGGACGGGTCGGGTCGGGTGGAAATTGTAAACCTGTCTAACAAATCAAACTACTGTTTTCCAGCGTGTTTGTGCGCGCCCCGGACGCACTCCCAAGGCCCTGGCTGCGTGCGTCATGTTTTCGTTCGGTGCGTGGACGGTGCCTCTGGTCGCACTCGAAACCAGAATGTCTGCCCAGCCCGTGGTCTTTAGGATGTGAAATAAAAAATAAATGCACGCACACACACACACAAGAAGTGATGCAGACAGTGTGGGTTTTGTGTGCAAGTTTGGCATGCAAGTCGATGAAAGGGAACGAGAAGGGAGTAGAATGGAGCCGGGAAAGGAATGCCGCACGGCTAGACGTTCTCGTTCTCCGATCGATCATACCCGCTGCCCGCTGAACGCTGCTGAAAAGACGATGCCCGTGCAAAGGGTTTCGGGGAAGGCGCAAGGTAGGATTAACGCACGGCACGGGAACAGCCGCAGAAATCATTGCTTCGTTTATGTCAAACGGTTGATGCGATGTAATTCAATTATCGGTAAGCTGATTTGCGGTGCGTTTTAGCTTCCACCCGTCAAGGACGTGCGTGAATTGAAAAGTGTTGTGATGGGGTGGTGAAGGGTAGAGGGGGGTGTGGGATGGTGGTAAAACGGAAGGAGGATTTGTGTCGCAATGTTTGTGATCCCGTTGATAAATGGCACGCCTGGCAGGATGCTCTTCGACGGGGGTACGAGCGACGTGCCGGAGCGAATGGATAAAAATTTATCGTCGAAGGGTTTTTTTTCGTTGCTTTTGTGTTCAACACACATGTGTTAAGCATCGTTTGAGATAAGTCACTGCTACTGTGCACATCGCGCGATCGATGTGTCGTTCCATGTATAGAGGAAAATTTATCCCCGATGATACTGAATGTTGATTATTGTGGGTAAAACTTGGGTTTGATGGGTGGGTTTGATTGGTGTAATAATTTTGTTACTATCTCAAGATGAAAATAATGACAAGTGGATCTTCGATCGTATTTAGAATGGCTGTTCGAGCTTCTCTGTATGGGTTAGCGAAAATGGCATGTTAATAAAATTGAAATATTTTGTATGAAAAAAACTCTCCTTTTATTCTTTTTTATCTTCTATTTTACTGAAGCTTTCAGTTTGTTGGGACTAAGTGAGTAGAGTTTTACATTATTGAAATTATTTTTCTACAAATATACACTAGCCTGAGTGTTCAAATAAGCTACACAATAGTAGAGTTAACATAATCAGAAAGAAAAAAACAAAGCACGAGATCTTGATTTATTTTCCTACCGAAAAATTCTGGTTCAATTTTCGTTTCAAGAAAAAAAAACCCAAGTTTTCAAATGAATTTTTTAAATTTTTTAGTCAATTAAGTAAAAAGAAGAACATATTTGTACACGAAACAAGAAGAAAAAATACAACGAATGGTCAAAATACGTAAATGAATTTTATAGAATTTATAACTTAGAGGGAATTTTATAACGATTCTACAGCATATGATCTCATATAAAAACTAAAGAGTATTTTTTTACAACTCAACTGATTAAAGAGCTATTATCACTTTATTATTCAAGATATAATATATCAGTGTAAAACCAATTTAAAAACCAAATAAATGATCTTCAACCTCCGAGCTCTCCTCGCATAAAACGAATCTTAAGAGCATTGATGACTCGAGGGCTTGCTTTCCTTTTTCTCGATCACTTCTTGCACATGCATGCCAGCTCCCGTCATAGCCTGGATAGAAAAGCTTTGCGGCGACAGTAGCTATGATTTGCGCGCCGGTCAATCGCGATCCTATCCGGGTTCGACCCACACTGCACGGTATTTTGATCGATCCAACAGCAGCAGCAGCAGCATAAGCCACACCGGTTCGCAAGTGCGTTTCGTTTCGGTAGCAACCCGGGTTACCCCATATGTGCCGGGGGAGTAAACCTCCCCCGAGATCACCATAGTTGCACGAAAACAACGGGTGTAAATTTATGCGCCTGTCGTGGCCGATAAAACCGAACCGGTATTTAGCCGACCCGGACTAGCCCGAGCGCTTCCCGGTATGGTGTGCTATTATTTTGAGCGAGTGGTTCGGTTTTCTGTTTCGCTGCTGGTTTTTTTGTTTTGTTGCCGTTTCTCTGCTGCGTTTTGTTTCCCTCGCTAAGATTTAATGCCCCGCATCCCGCCGGTGCTGCATTGGAAAATGAATTCGGTGTACGTAAGCCCTTGCGAAAGGGTCAGAGAATGGACCGAGAAGGGACCAGTAATCGCAGCAGCGGCAGCAGCAGCAGCAGCCAGAAAGTGCGCAACCAGGGAACGCACGCGCGAGTGGAGGAAAATAAATGTAAAACATCAACGCAGCACGCGGTCTGCTTCAGGTTTCGGCCCGGTGTGCAGATTTTTCACCCAACGGCTTATGCTTTTTTAAGAGCACTCTCCTGTCCCTCCCTCCCACTGTCTCTCACCCGCCGGTTCTTGTTAGCGATGTGACAGATTTGCTCGCACGTTGACGCCGCTGAAGAAGTGAAAGTTGACAGTCCGTTCGTCCGTTTGGCGGAGGGCTGTGCGATTCCGATCGCCTTCTTTAAATGCGAGCGTAATCAT
Source organism: Anopheles farauti (assembly GCA_000473445.2). Taxonomy (NCBI): domain Eukaryota; kingdom Metazoa; phylum Arthropoda; class Insecta; order Diptera; family Culicidae; genus Anopheles; species Anopheles farauti. Next base: position 820,665 of record KI915043.1, read on the forward strand.
TGCCACGCACGAGGAAACGATGAATGTGGTGGTGGTGTGCTTGCCGAAGCGAAATATGAGCGATACGCATTCAAGTATATTTTTTGCTGCGCTCAGAAACTTGAGCACGAGCAGGCTACAGCGGACGAGGGAGAGAGAGAGAAAAGAAGTAAAATAAATGCAAACGGAGGCACGGAAAATCACACTCATAAATGCACAATCCTGTCGGCGGGGTTGTCGCGCGGCCAGGCGCAGGCCTGCCATGCGAGTGTTGAAGGCAGCAGCTGTTGACAGTCGTCACTTTCCGAAACCGGACAGTCGCCGCACTCGCCCTCAACATCATCTGTCACTCGAGGTTTCGCAGAATGCGCTCGTTCCGGCCCGGCGTTGAAGGAAAGAGCTTAACTCAACTCGATCCGTTTTCTTTTGCTTTTGCACACAAACGCACACAGACGCGCGCGCGGGCAAGGCTGCCACCTAGGACCCCGGACGGGCTATGCGCCCACTGCGACAATTCAGATGTCTAGACAAGGATCGCCGGTTGTCGCAGCGAGCCCATCTCCGACTCGCCGACGGCCTGGTCCGCAGCGTGTATTACAAGATTAATTTTAATATTTCCACTAAATGACAGAAGGTTTTGCACGGGCGGTTTGTCTGCCCGGAGGCGAGGCAAGGCGAAAGGGATCTGCTTCGACGACCACCCCGTCGTCGTCGTCGTCGTCGTCACCATCGCTGCGTATTCGGTGTATTTTCACATACCGCAGCGACATCGGCAAAGCGCACGTGACATTCATGGGCCCCATTGCTGTCATGTTTTGCGTACATGTGCGAGCAAAACAGACTCGATCGGTCATCGCTCATTTTAGACCTCGGAAGGACGTGGACGCCCTTGTTGAGGTGTTTTTTCCCCCTTTCTCAATGATTGCCATTCCAGTCGAAAGAGGAAGATGTGCACGGTGGATTTTTTGTAACATCTTTAACATGTTTGTTTAATGTGAATGAAGTTCATCTCTTTTTTAAACTTACTTTAAACCGTCGAGTTTGATGGCTGGTTCGACGAGGCGATCGAGCTATGTTTTTATTTAATTTAATTTAATATTTTAAACAACGATTTTCATAGACTCTCCTCGCAGATCCTATGATCCTAAAATAGTACAAGAATTATTTGTAAAAGTGTAAATGTGTCCCAACAATTATTTTGTTTAAAAATATAGTTCAGATATGATCACATATTTAATAACCCTCTGGTAATGAAATTTGGATTTTTTTTGTAGAGATTTAGACCTTTAGTTGGATGTTTTGCTTTCTTTTTGTTGTTTTATGTTTTTTCGTTGTCGGTGCTTTTAAAAAAATGTTAATTATTTCTAATTTATTATTTTGTGTTACCACAGATGTGTTGCCAATTTGTTTCATTTATACGATGAATATCTTGACCGTTATTTTGTTATAAAAATAAAAAATATTCAATTGGATTTTTTTAATTTGTGCCCATCAAATTTTCTGAGTTGCAAGCACCATGCGTTTTTATAAAATAGCGTAATTAAAATTTTGAAGCATTTAGAACTTTTAAAACGTAATAGGAAGGGAGCATGTGACTGTAAATGATAATAAACTGGGATAAATGTGTAAATTTAACACTGTAATCAAGAGGCTCAAATAAAATCAACCCTGAGCTGGTCGTTATTCTCTTCTTGTATACCTGGCATCCTAGAATTTTATAAATTTATTTTAGTTTTGATTCATTTAGCTTTTTAATTATTTTTTCTTCGATTTTTTTATTTGGCTGCACAGTTCTTTTTTAAACGATTACCTACCTCATCAATTTTTTTTTTTTTTTTATTATTAGGAACGGCCTGGCCGTATTGCTTACCTCATCAATTTTTAATACAATTAAAATGGGTTCAAAATGATCAAAACGATTGACTTTTTCGGATTTATCAAATTGCTACCTCCGCTACAGCATTCCGTTTGCGATGAAATGTTCTTCTCCAAGCTCTCGTTCGACCCAAGTCGAACCAAGCCGAACGAAGCCCAAGTTCTCGTTCGACAGCGGATCTTTGGATGCTTTTTCCAACCCCCCGAATCGCATTCCGGTCGCCCATAAAAAGGCTGCTGCTGAAAACTGTTTTTCCTGGAATATTCGGATGAGTATCCTGACTAGGCCGTGGCATTCTTTGTGTCCCTTCGCGCGCGTCCGAAGAAAACACGCTCCGAAGCTCGCTCCGATGATCACGTCGGTATGTAAAATATGACATCGCTATTTACAAGCCCCCCTTGAACCCTTCCGGAACGTTCAGCTCAGGAACTGCGATCCGTCGCACAAACCGATCCCTGCGCATTCGCGGAAAAAGTACGCGTATGGCGTGCATTACTTCACGGAATTCGGTTTTCGGCGGTCGAATTGTTTTGTGAAAACTCTTAATTAGAGCAATTATGATATGACTACGCTCCGCGCCGGCATCTCGCTACGTTTTATGCGATCATCTTTTTCGCGTGGATCGAGACGGTTGCGGCCGCAAACATAAAACGGAACGCCGCGGAATGTTGATCAACGGCAAAGGCCCGGTCTCCCTCGGCTTGTTGCTTTGCAAAACGTGGCCGTGAATGTAGCTGGAAAGGGTTTTGGGTAGTAGAAATGCGGGCGTTCTGGAGGAATAATTAAATCCAGGCGTTCATTGCGAGCCCTGCCGTCAGAGTTCAATGATGGAGGTAAGAAAGTAAGGAATATTGCACTGACTGAAACGGATGACGCCGCCCGATGTGGCACGGATAATGTACACGTAAAGTACACCGAAGTACTCGAACCTGCCCGTCCGGTTCGGTAATACTCATTACAAATTCCCAACGATGCCTGAAATGTTAGGCAGCGATGTCGCTAAAGTTACGCGCAGAATGCGCGTGCAGTTTACCCTTCACGGGTTTTTACCTTCTTGTACGGACGGAGATCCCCAAAAATTGACCCCGGAAAAATGCGGCCGCTCCCGGTTTTCGCGATGATAATGATCCGCCCGGGCTGTCATAATTATTCCGATTGCTTATGATGTGTAAATAGTCGCCGGGAAAATAATGAGTCCGCCCGGTGTGGTTGCACTTGCGGGCCGGGTAAGTGCGCCACGGAATGCGTTCGCATATGATATTGAATTTTAATTGGTTACATTTCGCGATGCACACGGTTTGGCCTGGCGGGTGAAGGGCGGTTGCGTCGTTTTTGGGGAACAGTGGGTTGACCAAATGGACCAAATGAGCAAAACGGCACACAAACACTCACACTTTTATACACATAAACACAAGCCTGTTCCTCCGTTTTCGACGAAATCGCCGATCAGGAGGGCCGAGAACTTTCCGATTCCGGCGATCGATCCGTAGAGTTTTTTCCCTCCCGTTTCTTTTTGGAGATCGCTGAAAGGCTCGGAATGGAATTAAATTAAACCGCATTCATGCATTTACAATGGTCGTTTTAATTTGCACCACCAGATCGTGCGTGTGTGTGTGTTGGTAATTTATTTGCACGACCAGATGGCTCCAGTGCAGGCGCAAAGGGAAGTGGTTTACCGGATCCGGGGTAAAGTATTTCACCGATGTCTCGGGGCAGGCCGTTGTTATGTAAAAATATTCGATATGCGAGCATTTTTCCATTCAATTTTCCACGGTGCGTGCGCCATGTTTGGGCAGTCGCTCGGAATGGCGAACCGCGCGGTGGTGGTGGTGCAAGTGAATTTATTTGTCAGCTGCGGCAGCACCATTAGTGAGTGCGTTGGTAAGGGCAGTGGAAAGCGCACAGCAAACAGTGGCCAATAAAGAGAGTTTGTTGAGAAACAGATCAATCTTTCAAATTGATCTCTAAGACTGAGTTATAAGTTGGTGGCTATTTGGAGTTGAAGCTATGAAGTTTTCTGCTTTAAAGACAAGACCGATTTGGTCTTGGTGGCCTCGTTATGGTTTAGTAGTCTTTTTTCTTATTCACCACTGCCAAAGAATCATTCCTAGTTAGAAAGATGTATATCAATTTCCGGTTTCGTAATAACAGCAAACATAACATTAAATGTGAATAAATACCCAAAATGGATTTATTTATTTTCAAGCACAACCATTTTAACTAAACTCGAGTTAAGAAGGTTTCCGTTTAGCGCAACCCTTTTAAATGTTTTTTTTTGCTTTAGTGTCTACATAATCCTATGTTTACTCATACTAATAGATTATTACTTTGTGTTGAAGAAAATAAATGGAAAAGCATAAGAAAATACTAAGCAATCGGAATTAAGCTAAATTATCAACGTTCATAAAAAATACAAACGATATTGCTGGTAAAAAAGGTTTTCATTTGATGTAACATGATAACATGTAACTAAAATCAACACTTTGAGATGTTGTCGATTTTAAACAGAATAAATAAATTAAGTAAACCATTATGTGACTATCATATGCAAAGATCAAGTGCAGGATCATAAAAATATGCAATGTTTTAAATCTAAAAATCATCGATGTACATTGAACATAAACCTTACAAACTTTTTTACATTTGTATTATTAATTATTGATATACCATGCAGAATCGATCAGATTGTCCTTTTTTATATAAAATAAGTAATTAAAATACTTTACAAATTTGTTGTGAAATAGAATTCGGATTGAATTTTGTCTTTTGTTTTCGAAGAACACTTTTTAAACTTTCGCACGATCGATGAAAAATAAGTTTTAGTTTCAATTATTTATTTGCTGACGCTAACCTATTACATTTCTTCTTTCCTCCTCTTTGAATTTCACGTCACCCGTTGCCAATCGCTCACTTCATCGCATCCCAGCGTGGCTTTCACTTTTTATATTAACGCCCCGCCAATGGCGATAAATTGTTGCGCACTATGGGTGCACGTAACCACCCGGAAAAAGGTTCGGTCGGCGTGCGCGCCCAGCGTTTGCCCGTGCCAAGCCTTTATCATAATCAAATATTTGCTCGATCATAATTGTAACGGGCGGAGGCGTGCGGGCGGCCAAAGCCCGAAGAATTATGCCTTACCGATTCGATCCGTATCGAAAGCACGGAGGCAACAAAAAAAAAAAGGAGTGAGGGAAAGCTACCCGGCACGGAAGCCGAACCGTCGCCTAGATGACGTCGGTTTTCGTTCATTTTTTGTTTGCTGGGAGCGTTCGGTGCACCGAATGTCCGGCGTCTTTGGCCGGGCGCCGGGCCAAAGGTCGTAACTCAAACCGGGACCCGTGTCTGCCGCGGCAAACCACCGAACGGCTTGATTGCGAGTGCAGGCGAGCCCTTCATCGCAGCGGTCATGCAATCCGCGCCATCCCACAACCATGGTGCAAATTCCAACGAGCGGTCAACATCTCATCCTGGCCGGCGCGGAAGTTATGCCGTTGACGAGAGCGTATGCTTCCCCTTCCCTTGTGTGCCGGCATCGATCGAGCCGGGGCGATGTTAGATCGCGGGGCAAACGTGCGCGATCACGATCGATCGCGCAAGGAAAAGCGAAGAGGAGAGAAGCGTTTTGCGCGGGCAAGATCGACCGGCGCAGCAAGGCGTAAGAAGTGAATGATCGCAAGATGGAGATAAATAGCGATGTATGTACATATGTTAAAGTTCTTATACGGCATACGTACACGATCGCGGCCAGCCCTCTCTTTCTCTCTCTCTCTCTATCTTTCCTGCTCCCCGTGGCAAGCCTGAAGGGACCGACTAAATTCTACTACATCAAGCTCGACTCGAAAGCGGTGTTTCGGTGGCTCGCGGTTCGGTCGAGCGAATATCGATTGATGATATATTTTTTGTGCTTGTTTTATTTTCGGAAGGAGCGCCCCACTTCCAGCTCTTCCCTGTTTCGCGCAATTGTCCATCCCACTCGCGCCCCAGCGTCCGTGCAAACCGTAACGGAGTCGCGTTTTTTGGGAAGGTTCGTCGCTTGGTCGCTTTGGTCCGGGCGGTGCTTGATTTTTTATCCAGTTTCTCTCTATCTCTCTCCCTCGCTCTCGCTCGTTCACGCTCTTCTTCAGCTCCAGCACGCTTGCACCGTACAACCGAATCGGAGGCTAAAGCGAAAGCGTACGCTCGCGAGGTGAACGGTGGCCGGTGACAGGCGGTGGACAAGCAAGCGACGAACCCTACGCGGCTACGTGGCGCGTAATCAACGCCAAAGTAAAACATTTCTCTTCCGCCCGCGGATCAAACCGCACTGGTGAAGGAAAATTCAGCCCAGGACACCGCGCGAGGACGCATCGGGTCCCGGGTGCGTCAACGCCGGGATTGCGCGTTGCATTTTGGGTTCCCTTTTTTATGGCCCCAACTCACCCGCAAGATTGGTCGCTGATGCGCGATGGACTAGAGGGATGCTGCTGCGTCTGTTGTTTTTTTTATGATCACCATTATTCCACCAGCGTTTCCACCGGTTTGCGTGAATGACAACGAACAGTGGCGCAGGTGAGAGGGATGGGAGGGTGGTCGAGTGGAAGGGATTGGAAGCGTGCAGACGTGCATTCCCGTATTCGCATTCTCCGCCAGGGCCAGAGCCGCGTCGCGATTTTGCGTCGCTGTTTCATGTGTGTGCCCGGTTTTTTTTTTCTCTCCCGTGTATTTGGTTTTGTTTTCGTTCCTCTCCGTTCCGCACCGCATCCGAACGCTCCTTCCCGTTCACAGTTTTTGTGCCGCGTTTGTCCGCGGGTTTTGAGCGTTGGTTGGTGAATTTTGCTTCGCGTTTATTTATTTTTTTATCCTGTATCACGCTACCTTTACCGTTTCTGCTTTTCTTACGCTTTGCGTTCCCCCGCTGGCATGCCTCGGTACAAATTCACTCAAAAGTCAAAATTAAACGCTTATATGATTGACAAAATGATTAGTAATTTGGTGGTTTTTGCACGTTGTTAATTTTCAAATTATGTCATTTTTGTTTCGTCCACGGCGGAGCGAATCCGCAATCACTCGGCTCGCGCGGGTGGTTGGGAAGGAAGGCGAAGGTTGGGAGATGGGTTTTTGGGGTGCATACCGGTGGTACAAACAGATTTGTACATTCTTCAAGGGCGAGGATCACGCGGTCCCATGCAGTGGATGAAAGGGGAAGAGGCACACGTGGAAGCCGATCTTTTTTTTTTGTCGGCCGCCCGAACTGCCCGACAGGTTGGTTCGATTCGTAGAAGTTGATGTACAGCCCGGCACGGGAGTGACCGGTGGGCCCGGTCCGGACACCACGAGGACGGATCAAGGCGTAAAGCGTTTCTGAGTTGTTTTATTTTGTTTCGCATCGTGCAGACTTATTTGCTCACACGAGCGAGTTTGATATGTTCGCCTGTCCGGGCGTGCTTTGTTCGTCGCACCGATGGACGGTTCGGAATGGCTTCGGAGACGAGTGATCGGTTAGCTGGCGCAAGAATAAAAGAGTGGTATGGGTCGTTTAGCGAACGTGTGTCATATGTCAAGGACAAATTGAGGAACTATATGGTGTGTGTTTTATAATGCTTTGGTACAGTTTAGATGGATGAATGTAGTGTATAAATCAATTACTATTGTAGCTAACGCATATGGAATTATTTCTGCTATTCGAACATGAATTTGTGAGTTTGTTAACTACCTCAACTGGCTCATTACTGTCCGCGTATAGGACGCTGGTTTATATCAAATTTGGTATCGATGCTGTCATGTGATTAACCGGTTGATAAATTAAATGAATAAATGTTTATTTATATCGTATAATGTTATTTAGCATCCTGAATACCGAATGTGTATTATGAAGGAATTTATTGAATTTTTTATCAGTAATATCATCAGGAATAAAACGAATAAACCATTACCTTTTAAAATATTTTGCTTCATTATTTGAATCAAACTATCATCAGAATATTGTTTAATCAAAAATGTACAATATATAGAAAGCTGGAAAACCAATCATTGACAATATAAGAAGACTTACGAAAATAACAGAATGATATTTAGAAAAATTTGGAATAAGCTAAATAGAATAAATGTCAGAAAAAGAATTATTCAATAATCCAGATATACTTAATTGGTTCTAAAAGTACATTATGGTCAAAATGTGTCAAACATGAGCTGAATATCTTATTCAGTATATTTGGTTAGATAATCATATATATTGTACTATCCTTATGGAGCTAATGTTGAAAGTAAAAATATTTAAAGAAGCGTGTACAATATAGCAGTATTTTATGTAAAAAGAAATGATTTTCATATCTATCTAATCAGTTTATTATGTAAAAGTTTGTAGTTGGAAAAATGATTTAATTTACATTAGCTTCCTTAATCTAATACACGGAATCTGGCTGAAGAATAAAATTCTTACCGCCACTATTAACCGATCAATATCTCACACTTAACATATTTGTGGCAAATCAAACTACCGGCCAGCCTTCAAATCGATTTGATCCGATTGATAAAATCAACTTTCAACTTCCAGCAGCAAAAGCTGTTCTTCTAAAAAGCTTCCGTTTGATTGCGGTTTTCTCACGTTGCACGGTCTCATTAGCACCCCTCGCCCGGGAACGTCGAAAACCGAGCCCATCGGGCTCGACTCGTTTCCACCAAGCAAGCCCCACTCGTTCGCGTCCATAAATCTAATCGATTCGCTGAAACAACCGGCTTCGAGGCAAAAACGAACCGTGACGAACCCGCGCACCGATCGTGTCACTAACAAGATTGCTTCCTCCCCGACACCTTCGTCGTCGGGCGCCGATACGTATTGGGCGCATTGGAGATCGAGATTCTTGAGCCGTGGATCGTGAGGCGCTGGCGTCGCGTAAATCACACGCCCGTCTGATGAATGCCATATGGGATATGAATTCAGCGGCTGCAGCCGGAGCGAAGTGCAGCCGTTTGCTTCTCGATGGTGTGAAGAAACGAGGCATCGATAATTCAAGGCGTACGCCTGGAACGAATGGTGGTGCAACTGTAGCGCTGCTACCGGTTAGTGCATGTTTGAGACTGTGGTTTATGTGGTCTAATTTTGCTCCAACTACAACCAACCGGTAGCGATGGAAGGTCTCGTTGGCATTCCGCATAATGCCACTGTGGTGGCAATGCGCTGGGTCTAGGCTCCTAGGGAAAGGGAATTTAATACCAATCCGTAAGCACTGATATACGAGCACACGAGATCGTCTGACCGGCACTAGACCATCGCATTGTTATTCACGGTTGCGGCATTTTCAACGTCGGTTTGCAAATTTGAAAATTATGAAATAATTTAATTCGAATTTAATGCAAACACGAACCCACCGCGGCTGGATCCGTGTTTGAATTATCGGGCTGCTAGTAGGGAGCTTGTTGGTGGCAACGAAAAGAGAATGGTTTATCGCACGCGAACGGACCGTGGCAGATTTGCCGTCACTTGACATTTTCGATACGAATTTACACGATCGCGTCTCGATTGATGACGACGAGGCGCACGAGTGAGTGACGATCGTTGCGAATTCGGTCGCCGCCGACGAGGCTACTGCAAGGTGACATTTGGGGCGCGAGCTTGTTGGATAGAAAACCAATCGACATGCCAGCCGAACGAGGCTTACATGCTTGAAAGTGATTGTTTCGGTACACGATGCACTTGTTCGGTCCGTGATAGATCAACCGCCAGGCGGAATACTCAGGTGTGTTCATTTGGGAGGCTGGTTACCTTGATCGTATTGTTTTCTCGTAGATAATTTATGCATAAGTTTTGTTTATTTCAAACGTAATTTATTAAAATATACTTTATTTTGTCAAAAAACAAATCATTCTGAAGCTTCTGTTTATTTTTGATCGCCTTTCCTTCGACAATGATTTAATGCATAGGAAAAACAAATAATTAGATAAATCACTTTGGTTCCTATTGGTTTTAAATTATATGAGAATATTCAATATGAATGTGCTAGTCTTTTCTTGGCAATTATTATGCTGGCTACTATTTGTGTCCTCATGTAGCTAGATTATAAAAGGATCCAAGCGTTAGGTTGTAATATTACTTGCGCAAAAATCATAATGACCCTTCTCATGAAACCAATTTAATTTGTTTTTTAGTATGTTTGAAATATTTCTTTAAATCTCCATTTAGCTTCAGTTTTGTTGAATTCAATGTTATCATTACATTAATTTAATAGTATAAATTCAAAATTGTTATGGTTACAGATTTTCCTATTGTTTTTAAATATTTTGTATCAAAAAATTATTTGCTTTTTTAGTTTCATTTATTCTTCGGACCGTTTTGACTAAAAACATCATGTTGTCCTGAATTATCAAAAAGAAATAATGGACAATTTATTTACTCTAGCAGTTTCAATCTCCTGTTTTGTTTATACTTGATATTATTTTATTTATTTTAACACTTTTTTTAGAATGTTACTATAGAAAAGTCGTTTCTTTATTGAATGTGATAGCTTGAAAAATAAATGTAAAATATAGAGTCCATTTACATCTCATAAAATTGTTTGATTTTCTTTGAAATAATCATTTTGCGCAAGTGCTGTTTAAAAGTGAAATATTTTTCAAAAGAAATTACCATAGCATGATCTAAAAATCATCATTTCTGATCGTTTGATGTATGTACTTGTGACAACAGTGTCGGCACACTCCGCGAGCTCTGCCTCTCCACGAGCTTCCTTTTGTAGGCCGTCAGGACAAATTGATTCCGGCGCGTTTGTGATAATTTATGCTTTATTGCATCAACGCGTACACCCGGCGCATTCCAGCAACCAGGATGGCCATACTTCCACTCACTTCTGGCAAACATTGCTAGTGAAAAAAATAAGAAAGAAACCGAAACGCTGATGTGTGTATATCGGCAAAATCTTACGCTTTGCGCGAACCTCCGAACCTCGTTGGGCCGAGGTGGGTTGGGAAATTTAATCGCTCCATTCCTTATACAGCACACAAACGCAGCGCACTAAGTGTGTGTGTGTGTGTCAGGCGGGTCCATCTGCAGAGTGGACGGACCAACCACGCCGGACGTATTTGAATAAGTCTATTAATTTTGTCCATCCAACTAGCCCGCTGAGCGAACGAATGGCTGTTTGCAGTACTCTGCATGCCCATTGGGAGGTGGTTGCTGGTGGGGCGGGCGGCTGAAACGGCTTAATAAGGATATGTGCATCATGATCTTGAACCTGGGCCTAGACAAACCGTGGCCGAGACCGGTGACAACTGTGTGTCTTGGTGCGTGTGTGTTTGTGCGTGTGCGTGTGATCGTTTCGGATACACCAGAAGCGCAATAGATTAAGCTGAAGTCGTGCGAGGAGATGCAACGAGCCGGGCAGGGCTGCCGGGGCCGCCCCACCGCCCAAGATGAGTCAGCAAGATAAGCAAATAAATTAAGCGAAACCTGTTACTCCAGATTTTGCAGATTGATATACCCACCACGATATGGCGGCCGCCGGTTGTCGCCAGGGCCGGATCGAGCGGTGTCGGCCGTGGATTTTGCCATCTTAATCTCTGCCAACGACCGACCGACGCACAACCGACCGGTGAAGGTGGTTTGGAACCGTGGCGTGGATCGTGGCTTACAGCGAGTCCCGGTGCTACCGCGTGCCGGACGGACGGTGATTTGTTAGAAATGTTGGACATCGCTTTTGCACGCGGCGGTTTGATCGGTGGCTGATTAGCCGCTGGTGCGTCCCAGGCATGATCCACTTTTCTCGAGTCGGCGGGACATCATGACGGGCTCCCGGGTATGGATTTTATTTTTTATTTTTATTTTTTGTGGGCTTAACCGCTCGTTGGCATTCCGTCGCGCTGTTTGTTTTTCCAAGCCGTGGGGCCCAAACACACACACACACACACACAGTGGCCTTTCTCACACTTCTTCCAACTACTATCCGAGAAGCTAAGAAGCCGTTTGATTGTTCGGAGTATTAGTCTCTGCAGTGGGCTCCTAGTTTCGGGAGCGTGCGTTTGTCTGTTTGTTGTGTTTTTTTCTTCTCTCCCCCAATCGCTGTTGTTTTGTTCACCGTCCCATTTATCAAATTATGCACGACTTCTGTGTCAATCAAACATCTCGATGTCAGCCGCCTGACAGTAAGCAGTTGATTGTTTTGTAGCGATGGGTGATATTCGTTGTTGAGGTTTGTTTTTTTTTCCTTCTTCTGCCCACCGACCAACACTGCCGTCAGTTGACCTTATCAACTGATCCGCAACCGATTGACAACGTTGTCCATGTCTGTGTGTGTGTTTTTTTTTGTTGCTACTTGGTCTGCAGCGTCCTGCAGCTACCGTGAGAAAGTGTGGCCGGTACAATACGCCCCAGCTGGGAGGGTGTTACGCGACGGTAGGTGGTTCTCTCGTAACGCAACAGTGACAGGAGAATACGACGGTGGATAATTGAGTTGTTTGTTCACTTAATACAGCTATATCATCGATGAATTGACGTCAAGTAAAGGACTGAATGTATGATTTTGCGAATTTGTAGGATTTGTGCAGATTACTGAAAAAACCAGAGAATATGACCTGCAAATATTATTAACACGAGGAAATAAAAATTATAAAAATGGAAACATTCATTAAAATTTCATGAAAATAAATCTTCTTTATTTAGATTTCATGGTTTCAAAATTTGTTATGTTAATAATCGCGTAAGATGTAGGAAAATTGTAAGTAAAATGAATTTCTTGTCACGAGAAGTTTGCTCAGAAATCTCTTAAAATAAATCATGAATTTCCGTTTGTCTGTGTTGTCATCATGTTTGTTGTTTCATGATGTTTGTTCGTGTGTTTGTTGTTGTTTTCACTCGAGAAAATTTGTTAATAGAGGTTTACCGAAACTTAATTTTTAATAAAAATTTTATTCATTCCGATATTGATTTAAATCAAATGATCTAAATCAAATGATTATTCTCGTGTTGATAATCAACGTTGTTGAGTTTTTAACGAAACCAACGTAAGTTTATTCATATGAAGTTAAGTCCAACCGGAATCGAATGAAGAATTAAGTTGAATTAAAGCCAAATGCGATCCTAATGGAATTGTAAGCAGCCCAGATATAAAAAAAAACAACATAAAAGGACATAACAAATAATCTAAAGTTCTTTTCAGGAAATGGAGATGATTTAGCAAGTTTATAATTTTCAATCATATTAAAAAGGTGTCGTAGAGTTTTCTAACAGATTTTTTATTCCATGAAGTGTTTGTTCCATTGCAAAAAATGTTATAAATTTCCTAAAGTAACAAAAATGTTCACATACATATTTTGTTCAATCAAATTGAGAAGAATTATGAAGTCAAATTGAAAAGTGAAATAAAAAGAAACCGAACAACTCAACGAATCAGCGCCGGTTGCGTGAAGATGCGAATCTAATTTTCTTCCCACGACCTTCAATTTCTCGCGCCTGGAATGTGATCAATAGAACACATTCCGTTCATTCATTAATGTGCGGCCAAGAATGGGTCGTTTTGAATTCTAGCAGAAACTGCTGCCCTGTGCCGGCGGGAAGCGTTTCGCTAGCTGGTGTGAACGCGCGGGTACCGCCGAGCCGTCGAGAGTAAAGGGTCCAACCCCATCCCATTGCGGGTAGCAGGCCACCATACGCACGCACCACCACCTCCACCACCACCACTAAGCCTTCCCCAAACCTTCCCGTGCACCGTCTTCATTGAAGCCCGAAGTGTAATGAATGAAATTTTTCTCGCATTCATCGCATCATTATCACGGACATACATACACACACACGCTCACACACAAACCAACACCTCCTTGGCCGGAGGGCACATTAGACCGGCGGACAACAGTTCATGGCGTACGCCGAGGCAGAGGCGTTAAGGACGGAAGGTTAGATCGGTTGGTTCGTAAATCAAATTACTCTCTACGGTTTTGGAAATCGGTTAGGCTGGTGTTTTTTTTTGTATCTCTCTCTCTAAACTGGGAGGGTAGGCTTATTTTCGCACTGTTCACTGGTTCGTGTTTCATGCTTCTGTATTGCGCACGTCTGTAGTAACATCATCATCGTCATCATGGTGATCACTAGTACCACCACAACGTGGTCAGCACAGTCATGCCGGTAGAGATTTTTTTTCGTGATCTTAAATTCCACCTCGTCATCGTTGTGGCCGCTGTTGCTGTGCGATCCAAAACGAATCTATTTATCACGTCAATAAACGCTACGCGTTCTACTCTAGTGCTTCGAGCCGTAGCTGCTGCCTGTGGAAGTAAAAGCAAAAGTTTGCCACCACTTTAACGTTAAATAAAGGAAAATATAATTTTTCCAAATTTCAAAAAAAAACTTTAGTGATTATTATTTTTATGCAAATTTTCAATTTAACCAATTCTAAAAGTGTAATATCAATACACTTTTAGACCGTGGAAATAAAAGCAAAATATCCTAAGAACGCGTCAATTGCATTTGGAGGAATACAAACGATTTGCGAGTCAGCGACAAGCGACGAACTCCGTTCATTGATCGTTTAAATCACCCGATTATCTTCACTCTCATCATCATCAGCGTCGTCGACGGAGCAGCAGAATCCATTGCGCTAACTATCGCTAACCATCGGATCCTTTCGGTCATCTTCGTTCCATTACAAGCGTCCCTCCTTCCCTTCCCTCCATCCAACTCAGCCGTTTTCTCCCGGCCAGTGCGGTGATTTTCCACCGCCGCTGATCTCTCTGTCAACGCGAAGCGCCACGCGAACCGTAGGTCGGGGTCTTCCGACACGCGGAAAAGCGTTCTGGCCGAGCCGCACCCAAAGCGCGCCTAGACAGTCGCCCGTCGTTGATTACAGTGATTATGTTCATTTATTAAGGGGTAATTATCGCTTTTCACCGCCTTTTTTTCATTAGGCCACACCGACGGTACGGGACGGGTGGATCGTCCCGGCTCAGCCCGGCTCGTCGAAGGTGTCGAAGACGAGTGTCTCATCTCACGCTGCCTCCTTCTGCCTGGTTCGTCTCCCCTTGTTCGGTCGTTTGCGAGCGTTAGCTGGAAACGATTGCGATCGCGTTGGTCCACGTTCTTCCCCCCAAAACGATGGGGCGATCCATTTTCGTTCACTCGCTCGCTCGCTGGCTCGCTCGCACTCACACCATTCAGCTTCGACAATCCACACTCCGTTCGCGTCGGGCGATCGACGGTCGCCTTAACGATAGCGCTTGCGCGATATCGCTTACCGCGGGACGCAGACGGACGGCGAAAGGGGAGGAGGATTTTCAAACCGTTTTCGCCCGCCCGACTGATGCCGGAAGATTTGCGTCTTTAGCGAAACGGTCGGGCTTTGGTGGTGGTTTGCGTTTGTGTGTTCACGGTTTTCTTTGCGCTGTTTTCGGCAGCGGGCACAACAAATTATTACACCTTAATACCATCCGTGGGCGGGTACAAACTAATTAATAACTTCTGTATCAAAGCGCGCTGGTGCGCTTCAGCTACGCCTCCCATCGGAGGTTTTTATTTTCATTTTTTTTGGAGGGGATTTCTGGAGGTTTCCACCGTATCGCAGCGGTGGCTAACTGTGTGTCCGATCATTTTCACCCGGTGTTTGCGTCGATTGATAAACTCGATGCTTTCGAGTGAGGCCGGGCCTGCTCGTAAACCCAACGGAGGGCCCTTTTTTGTTTTTCTTCGCCCGCTCTATGTGTGTGTGCGTGTGCGAGCGAGACGCTGGCAGTAGCCATTCTATGGTAAACATTATCTGCGATAATTTATACCCATCCCATTTGGCGGCTTCCGGCGAGCGAGAGGTGCAGAGTGGGATGCGCAAAAGCGCAGTCGCATCGCTTGGTGGAAAACTTAACCGGCTCAATCTATTCGTAGCTGGCCCTAACTCCGGCCTGGATCGGAGGCGAACGGGCGTACGAAAAAGAAGCCCGAACAATTTGCTTCACACTCTCGCTGGTTTGTGCGTGGAGATGGGTAGGAGCAGAAGGGGGACTCTAGAACGAAAGACTTCACAACCGACGCAACCGATGGCAAGTGACAACGAACGTGGTTTAGTGGAGCAACCTGAAGATTCGTACCGAAATCGCACCAAGGACTTCCTTTGCCAACGGTGCTGCAAAGCTTGAAGGTAATTTCTGCTTACTCTCTCTCTCACACACACACACACACACACACTTTCACACACGCGCTCTTCCAAGTACTCACGGTCGAAGCTCCATTCGCTCCACGAACGAGCTCGGTGCGCAACGTCCTGCATGCGTCCATGCCAGCTAAAGTGAGCGAATTCTCGTATTTCTGCCAAAACGGATCATAAATTTCCGGCCAAACTACCCCGGCACACACGGGCACATTCCGGTATTATTGCACTTTGCCGTTAAGTTATTGGCACCCGCGAGGGAGGGAGGGAGGAAGGGAGTCCCGATGAGTGGGGAAGCTTTGAAGAGCACGAGTTGTTCTGCTGCCTGCGTGCGAACGGTCGGCTGACGACGATAAGACGATCTCTGCTTCGCACTTGCTTAGGCACTCGCCCTGCGTTGTTGTGGGTGGTGAAGTGGGTGGAAAAGTAATTTGCACACACACACACAGGCGCGCGCGCACTTGCGTTGGAGTCGAAGATTTAAACGGGTGGAAAGCGAGGGTTTGATTGTGGTTATTGCAATAATTTTCGAGAGGCTCGGCGTTATTTATTCTAACGTTGCTGATGAATTATTCTAATTCGTTTGAACCTGCCCGGTTGCGCGTTGATTGTGGGAGCAGATTGCTTAATCGGGCTGTGTGGCTTTAATGGCACGGGCAACAATGTTGCGTTGATGCGTGCATATTGCAGAATCAACGAAATTCATCTAGCGTGTTTAGGGTCCGTGGTGCGAGGAGTATCAGTAAATCCAGCATGAATTCACTGGAGGTTGTTTGGTGATAGGAGATTGGCAGTTGGTTCTGCCAAGAGATCACAAAGGAATATATAATTTATTTTTAAATGGATTGAAAGATCACAAGATTACTTGTGAGGCATCTCACTATTGTAACTTGTGCATTCTTAGGAAAAGCATTCTTTATGGTATCACATCAAATTACGTTGTATTGTTTTTGTTAAAAAAGGAGCATTGTTTTCGATTAAGTGTTGAAAATTTAATCAAAATTTTGACAAATTTGCTATTGAAATTATTATTTAAACAATAAATTGAGCTCTTGTTTAATCACCGTAATATATTTTCAAACATCTCAAAATTATCGGTATTTGTGGTAGATTTGTGCGATTACATAAATTTCATTTTTTTAAATTTCGTTAGGGCTATTTCAATTAGGATAACGGTTTGGACAGTTAATAATTAAAATCTAAAATATTAACGACTTTTATAATTACATAATTAAAAAAGCACCTTCTATGTACCACATGTGTTGAGCATATTTTTTGATAATATTTTTTACAACGCAAAGATTCTGTAGCTTATCAATCTCTTCTTCTCCCCGCTTTGTTTCTCCTCATTTTCTAAGATTCTTTCGTGGATGCATAACATCCAAAAACAAGCAGTCCGTCAAAACGGCTGCATACCGGCGTGGTAGATTCACCCTCCCACCGAAAACCCCTCGCGTCTCCCTTCGCTAGCGAAGGAGAATGTTGCGCTGCGTTCGATCCACACGGCACATTCCACGGTGAATGGCATCCATCGGAATTTGCGTTTCGGGTTGGCTTCCCAGCCGGGCTTATTTCGAATGCAGAACGGCAAACCCGAACGGCATCCGGCCATCCGCGATCGGTCGCGGCTCGATCGAGCCTTCCAAGGAAGCCGCCCCGATCGGCATCATTTTTGGCGGGGTTGTCATCATTTTCGTGCATTTTGTCATCGTCGTGTCATCGTGCCGTTCGTTCGTTAGGTTGGGAATGGATCGAAAAGGATTGTCTCCGGCTACATTTGGCTTCTGCAGTGCTCGCTTCACTCTGAGTGTGGCGGAGTTTTTGATCATTCGAAGCATTTCCAACCACGAACAAGACGCTGATTAAAATGTGGAGTTTGTGTGGATGGTTCGTTTTAATTTTAGCATCGTTTCAAAACTGTTCCTCCGATAAGGTAACGACAAAATGAGCCTTAAATTGCGCTTTAACGCGCCTTGTGATTGAGCATAATTCACCTCCATATTCCCCAAAATAAAAGGCTGCAATTATCAACTGACGGTCACCTTTTCCGAGTGAAATCGAGCAGCAGAACTTGCAACAGAAATCAATATTGCTCGTTTAAAAAAACCTGGCTCACCGGCTGCCAGGTTGTTAAGCAACCTGTGCCAGTGGATGTTAAACAACACTCTTTCCGCCGTAAATTATGCACCGGAATCGTGTGAAAGCAGCCCGTGAATCAGCATCTATGATCACGCTCGGTGCGCAAGATTCGATGGTTGCATCAAATAATAAACGCGCGCTGGAAGAAGATGCATATTCACTTGCTGCCACAGGAACAGAACTGATGAGCGGGACTGTTTTGCTTTGTTCGGGTTCGCGTGGTGAAGATTTGCAGAAGATTTCGGGTGGCTGCAGATCCAAAACGGCAAGGTTTGATGGCTCTCGTCATCCCGATGGGCCCGATTCCGCTCATCGCTTTAGCGCACGGGACGCGTTTCATGTTCGGCTTATAAAAAGTGTCGAATATCGAATGGCGAAAGTTCAAAACGATCGAGCTGCGTCGAGTGCGGGCGCGGGGCTGCTCCGTGCGCCACCGTTTTCGGGTTTACCGGGTTGTTGCGTTCGGTCCCACCGTGCACCGTGCTGCGTGAATAAAACTGGCAAACTTCAACTACCGCCCTTCACTCATACGTGAACCCGAACCTCGCTGGCGACGGAGACTAATAAACGAAAATCAGAAAATACGAGGTAAAATAATCTCTGGAAATATAAAAACGCAATTTAAGTCCGAGCGGCCGGGACACAAAATACTGACCGACTGCTCGACGGCAGCCCCACACTTCCCCTCCCAACCCCAGCTCACGGACCAAGCACGGACATGGGCGCATTATAACTGCATCGCGCATTTGCGGCTGCATCCTCGAGAAGGCTGGGCTGCAGTTTGATCGCATCATCGCATCGGGATTTGCCGGTGTCAGTCTGCCTTTTAGATGATTTCCATGCCCCGCACGGTTCGGTCCCCTTCTCCGGTCGGCCCCGGTCGCGTTTTTTTGTCCTTCCTGCATTTGCTTTCCGTCCACCTTCGCCACCACGCGATAGCTGAGGACCGGTGGGCGATTTTTGATGAGCCTTTGGAAACGACCGTTTTTACGCACGAACAACCCCCGCAGAAGGAGAGTGATAGGGGGAGGGACCAAAAAAGGATCCCCGAGAGTATCTTGCGAGCGGGCGGGCGGCGGGCGAGACATGCAGGCTAAAAAGCAGATATCTGGGGTGGCCGAATGATTGACAGATGACTTGAGTCGCTTTTTTGCGAATTCCCGGCCCAGGCAACAGAATGATGCATCGTTCGAAAATGTGTCGGTGTGTCGGTGCGTATGAGCGCGTGTGTGTTTGTGTGCCTCTTTGCTCTTCATTTTATCTCCCCCTGACCGATCTGCAGGGATCTTTTGTGTGTGTGTGTGTGTGCGTGCGCTAAAGGTTGAACCGTTTTGATGGACATCCAATCGGCGCAGGGAGTCGATTTCGGCAAAACATCGATTTATCGTTCACCATCCCCGTCGCTGACTGCCACTGCAGACGATGGACCCACTTGAGGATGCATACGACGGATTTGCGCTTGCTGCCGCGGCAAGAGTGGGTGAATTGTTGCAAGTTGTGTCTTATTTCGGTGGTGTGCAAATGAGTTGGAATGATGGGAGCTGTAGGAGCGAAATGAGGTATAAAAAGGTTATCAGAGCGATGCAGTTTTACTTTTGTACAGCACAACAGACTTTATTTACCGTAGAAAAATCTTAAAATATTTATTTTTGCATATAAAAGAGTGAAGGGTGCATATAAAGGATGATTATAACATACATTTTATTTAGGTTGGAATGTTTATGTTGGAATATTGTTTTTTTGTACAGTTGTGCTTTCAAAACTTTAAGAAAATATAATATCTAAAATATCTGAGAGCAAAGTTCAAACCAAGTAAATGTTTTTTGCAATTTTTAAAGAGAGTAAAAATGAAATTTTTTTTATTAGTTTGTGTTTTATGTAAATTATATGCAAGAGAACAAAGACAGTAACATTTTACAATCTGAACTTTAAAGTCTTTTTCTAAGGATTTCTTGTTTATTGTTACCGGACTTAGGAAGTCTATCTTACAAAGTTTTCACGTTTCAGAAACATACAGATTGATTAATTTAAATACCTTTAACATAAAAAAAGGCAAACGTTTTTATGCATCAACCAAATTTTAAAATAAAGTGTTGCCAATGAAATACTGCTTGGCTGCCACAGTGGACGATTTATCTGCATCATTCAATCACCCCATCACCGCCCACCGGTGGCGTGGGAGGAGGGAGAGGTGTGCCGTTTTTATGCTCTCAAATAAATTTCCCATATTGTTATCGATTTGATGCAGTGTGTTTAAATGATTGATGTTTGCATTCAAATTGTGTTCCACGCCGTTCAACTGCCCAGTTCGGGCGGACGTGCGGTCGAAGTGAAATAAACCAAAAAAAAAAACAATACCGTCACACAAACACACACAGGCTCTTCATCCTTAAAATTGGTTCCTTGCAATGTGTCCAGCGTGAGCGAGTGCGAGCGCGCGCGCACGCACGCAGCAAAACGGACTCTTGAGACAGGAACATGGCATCTGTATGCGTAAAGATATTTTTTCTCATTCTGACGATTCGGTTCGTGTGTGCCCTTTTTTACACCGCTGTATGTGTGTATTTGCTTCTTGTTCGCATGGTTCCTTTCGTACCGACCGTTCCGTTTCGTTCTGGACGGGTTTCTTTTATTTGGCGCAACACGTAACAAAAACGCAACACGACGGCGCAACAATCGCAAAAACGCATACCATGGTGGAGGGTGAGGTGGGACAAATGGGGCACGGTGTCACCGGGTGGGTGGTATGGGAAAGGGAGAAGGAAAAAAAACGCATTTTGCGGTGACATGAGCAGCGTATTTAAGCGAAAAGCCAATAAGTCCATGACTGGTGACACAGGCACACACAAACATACGCATGGCGGGGGAGGAGGAGACGTGGCGAAGGGGGTGGCTGATTTGGAGACCCGGTTCAGGGTGTCGGACTGGTCGTAAAGAATAAATTCATTCCGGCTTGGGTGGAACTTAAATGAGCTGCAGGATAAGAGCGATTGTGAGCGAGCGTCCGAAGAAGCATCACAGGAAAAGGACGGCGAACGGCAGCGAAACGGCTTAGAGCGGAAGGTGAAGTGGGTGCACGGGAGGGACGAGAGCAGGGCTGCCACCCGCCTACCCCGGCGTCCGGATCAGGTGAGAACCGTCAACCATCGGCGACGATGACGACGGCGACGCCGGCACGGTAGAAAGGTGGAAACGTACTTAAATAAATGCTACGCTAAAAAGCCACGTTCGCGTTTGCCGAAGAATAAAGACCTGAGAGGAATATAAATCAAACGAAATGTAAACGGAGCAACGGAACGAATTTGTGATTTTGCTTCCCCGTACCATACACACACACGCACGCACACGCGTGAGACATATGTGTGTGTGTGTGTGTGTGGATGTCTGCGCGACGCTTTTCTCATCAGTGTCTTAAGCGTTTGCTCCGACCAGCTCCGTCTTAGCCGTCGTCGTTGTCAAACGCAGAAATGAGCCGTTCCGCGAATGGGATTGATCTGCGCGCGAGGTGAAACGTTTCAAAATTAGAGCCAGCAGGGTAGGTGCGACTGGGGGGAATGGGGATTGATCGGTGGCTTAGATGGCTTTCCAGTGAGAACGACGGTGCAGTTTGGTGATCCGAAAGGATTTTATGTCGCCCGTGCTGTCGTTGAAATATCTTTTATCCCGAGTCGGCGGTTCGTGGAGGGATTGTGGTCAGCTCAAACGGGTGACGAACGCGATCTTCATCATTTTGTTGGTATTAAGATGTAGGAATGAAAGGATGTTAAGAAGGATGCAGCATAAAACATTTATAACTAAATAAAAATGTATATTTATATGATACGAAAATAACACCTGAACAACAATTTTCACAAGTAATTTGATTTTTTTAAATGTTGTTTTATTTTTGCCGCGAAAATGCAACTCTCTTATTATCTGACTCATCAAAAGATTATGAAATTACATTTTCAACATTAACATTAAGTGCTTTATTTCTAACTCTATCTCTATATCTTTGTTTTTTCAGCCACCGTTAGTGCAACTGATCACAATCACAGTTCAGCATGAACTATCCGTGAGACAATCACCTTAAACGATTTATCCAAATTTAAATTAAACGCGACACTCGCTTGCCTAACGCTCAAAGCTCCTCGACTTATATTCAAAAGCATTTGTTTACGGGATTGTAAATATCGTTGTGAATCGAGATAGATTACCTTATAAGACACTAAAGTAAATTGGCAACGATTGGATGGATTTTTTTGTCTTGATTATAAAATGTTTAAGTTGGATTTTATTTAATTTTTTTTCGACAAGGAAGTAGGATTTGATGTTGGTTTGAATATTTGTTATAATGTTGTAGAACGTCGAACGTGTTTCAAATACTTTTCGTTGTAGCAATCTTGGCGATTATTCTTACACATATCAGTCATCAAACTTCATACCGTTTGAATAGATAAAAATGTAAGGATCATCAAGTTTCCTCTACGACAATCACCCTCAAACATGCGGCATGCGAAAGATTGCATCATGCTCCAGGCCAAGGAAAACAATCTTCCCGTACATGGTGCAATAAATCTTCCATTGCCCGAGAGTAAACCCCCTAAAGCAGAATAAAAGCCCGAGAAACGCGTGCAGCAAAAGAAGGTGCCCAAAATACCCTGGTGTAGGTTATAAAATAAAATTTCCTCCCGTTTCCCAAGGCATCCAAACTCATCCCGTAGTCTTATAATAATCGGACGAAAGGGCAAAAAAAAACCCACTCATCCAAATATCAATCGACGTCAAACCACGTGAGAGATTGAGCGGATAAGTCTTTTCATTTCGCTAAAAAAAAGTGAACGCTCAGTACGGATTCGGTGCGATGGGGCCACTAAACTAAAGTCAATCTGTCATGTATCCCACCAAGCGGCGAGCGGCTCCAGGGCTCCAGGATCGGGGCAGCGGTTAGGTGGTACAAAAAATATGAATAAGTCATAATTTTTGCATATTATTAAAAAAGGAATCGGCCACCAAAAAATCGGGGTAAGGCGAGGAGAACAAAACCTTGCCGGTGAGATGTAAATTTTGCTTGCCCAAGGTTCCGTTCCGGGGCATTCGGATCCTTTCTAGCTATTTCGCGCCGTTCTTCGGTGGGGTGCTCACAAAGAGCCCGTTGCGTTGCACTTTTTAATGCATTCCCATCCCGCTGGGGTGGAGCGTGCGGAAGTGCGAGGGCCTCTGAAGCAGCCCGTTTTTTTTTTTTGCCTTTTCGTTCTCACCAACATTTCCTTCACTAAAGTCCTTCCAAAGCGTTTCGGCCGCTCGAGGCACTGCATCGAGGGAAGGATCCGGGAACGGAACCGCTTATGTGCTTCGCTGATCCTGCCGGTGCGCTCGGTTTGGCCGAAACGGCGCGGACCGATTTCTTTCTTCAGATTACAACAATCAGTCAAAAAATTTTGCATTTATTTATCACTCCCATCAACGCCGGCCGCCTGCTCGCCTTCTGCTCGATCGCTTGACAGATTGACTGAGAATGAGCACCCGGCTTCCCCTCCCATCCCTGCCGGACCAGCACGAGTGAACCTTCACGTCACTCTTTTCCCCGTCTCGCTTTGTTTCACTCTCTCTCTCTATCTCCCTCTCACACGTTCGCCACCACATCGACAGGCACTTGACCCGAAATATCGAAGAATAAATGCATATTCATTACGCTTTTTTTTGGGGGGTAGCTACCCTCGGGACGGACTGCAGCAGCCCAGAATTAGTCCGCACCGTCGCACCGAAATGCAAAAGCGAACGGCGATTTGTTTTCGTTCGTTTTTTTTCGGCTTCCTCCCTCGGCACGATCCTGTTCTATAAGCCATTCGACTTTTGGGTGCAAAAGGGTTCATTTAACTGATCCCGTAAACCCATCGTCCCGGTCCCGGCCGGGCCCATCAATCCCGTTCGCCAAAGCGATTTGGTTTATCTGCTCCGTTCCGTTCGTGGTCGCGATGAATTATTGTTATTAACAAAAAAAAAGGCTGCAACGCAAGCAGGACCCAGCTTCGGGGCCCCGTACGGCACGTACGTGGACGTTCCGAGCGGAAGATCAATCAGGATAACGGCAAAACATATGTTGATGGATGCAGCGCGACTTATTTGCATTCTTTCAATCCATTCCCGAAAAATCAGAAAAGAACACCACAAAATAAAACACCACACGCGGTCATCGAAAATCACTCAAAATGCATATTTCAAGATGCAGGCGCACACATTTCTTCTCTCCTCTTCTTTACCTCTGCCTGCTTGTGCTGCGTCCATTTGTTCGCTTCCACTTTGTGGCGGGTCGGACGTATTTGCAAATGTATCATTCCGCCTGCCTCCCCAGCCGACCCCAGGGGCATGATGTGCGATATTACTCAGCGAGAGCAGCGGGATGCAAGCGTGGAGCGCACGAACGGAGCGTTTGATTGGCAGTCATCAATATGCGGGGAGAATCAATCACAACTCGACTAATCGTGGTTCGTTGCAGTTTTTTTCGGGGCTTGACTGGATGTCTGTTTGATGCGTTTCGTGAAGATTAATTGACCTGTCAGGGTGATGATCAACAATTTGGCACATGGTTCGAGCCATTGTTGCACGTGGAAGGGCAACATTTTTCGAAAGAACATTTGAAAGTGATGATTTTAATTTGGAATCATTGTGAAGTGCAGAAATTAAGGCGATAGGAAACATCAGATATTTCTGTATGAAATGATCGACAAGAATTTTTGTGTTAAATTTTTAATATAGTCGTACCAAAATCGTACAGGAAAAAACATAGGGACCTTAGCTAGACGTAGCTTGGAAAGATCAAATCAATTAATAAAGTTTAAGTTTTAGTATCGTATGTATCACATATTTATACAATTTCATACATGTATTGAAACTGCGTGGCTATATATTTCTTACAATTAAATCTTAAGCAACTTTAATCTTTTTGAAAGAGAATTGCAATACAATAAAAATGAAACGGAATTTTGGCAGGAAAATATTAGATTTGTATAATTTAATAACTCACAAAAATAAACGTCTTGTTTTAATTTTAACTACTTTGAAATAAAACAAGCTCAAATTGTTTGTGTAATTTTGGCAACAATGTAGAAAAACATAAATGCTATTTCTTCTCAGTGAACAATACAGAGTTGAATTTCAATAGAATAGGAAACTAGTGTACAAGGGAGACTTATTGGACAAGATTATATCAAGTAATACATGTTTTTTTTTAATAAACTTTAACATGCTTTGAAACATTTGGATATAACCATCTTTTTTAACAGTTATCTTGGTCTGTTTATTCAACTGCTTGCATCGTTTTACGTCGTTTATTGCATTTTATATTATTAATACAATCCCTCTTTTCTATATATTTTATACATTAGCTTAAGTTTCAATTTTCAAAACATCATAAACATTTGCAATTAAAATGTTCTACCTCTACCTCTCACCTCTATTCTTTGTGAGTTATTTCTCTAACTTTTTTTATTAGTTATTTTAACTCCAAACGTAAATATGTTTTATATGACATATACTTTTGAGGTTGGAAAGTGTGCATACAAACTTATTTCTTTTATTGTTTATCTTATACAACAATTTTAATTTATTTTTTTAACCAAAAGTTGTATTTTAAACATATTACACTAACATTTTATCGAACCCATCGATCGTGTCAAACTTAGGAAAAAAATGGTTAGCCTTTTCACCAAAATGTCAACCTGCTCAAATGACGCGGCGCAGACAGTTGGTGACAACCAGTTTCCATCCCGCCATGTGCCGCTAACAAGACAATCACCGAAAGCGCATCTTCCATCCGATTCCCACCATAAATAATGCTCATCGAAAAAATGGCACAACCGAGCGCGCATGCGCGCACACTCGACGTTATTTATCTGCATATTTGTTTTTAAAAAGGTACGTGCGCCGAGATTTGGCGCTGGCCAAACCGGCCCCGCAGAGGATAAATCAAATCCAGAATGTCCCCTGGTAGGTAGGAAGTTGCTTCGAGCATCCATGTGTGTGTGTGTTTGCATTTCGAAAGTGCCCGGGCGACATATACTTCACCGGCCGCAAATGTTTCCGCTGATAACTCATACGAACGTGAATTAACGTCACACTCGAAAACGTAATGGGGATCCGGTATGGGTTTAATGCAGCAGGCATGATTTGAAAATGATTAAAACAGCGGCCGGCATAAAATGGGTAGGCGCATGCTGGGTGGAGTGGGCTCCGGCCACGGAAAGCAAACACACCTCCCGTTTGTTAGCTCCCGTTCCGTTCTAGTGCGGCCGGTCCCGGCAAAAGGTGAAATACGGCCAAAATTATCTAAAAGCTTCCTCGCGTTTATAAATTTGGGGCTTGAGTCATTGTGGCATATTTGTACGGGTCTGCGTTTTCGTGTTCAAGCTTATGGCACGTTTGCAGCCATGAGATCCATGTGGAGTGATCCGACCGGTACGTTGGATGTTCTCGACAAGGAAGACCAGAACCAGAGAGCACCGTGACACGGTTATGAAAATGTGGAGAAAAAAACTGGTTCATTTTGCTTTCACCCCTTCCGCCCCGTTCCAGTGAGGAATGTTTTTATGATACCTCGTCGTCGAGAGTTTATATTTTTGTTTACACTCTTCCCATTCGAGTCTTGGTTGCTTTTTATTAGTCAACAGACGACGCGTCCCTTGCGAGGTAAATGGGAGAGGACGGGATCGTTTTTGAACGAACGTATTCTAATTCCATAAAACTGGTACTCGTCCCAAGGTGATGGCAAGACCCTGATGGAAACAAATCTCAACGTCGACGACGGGTTCGTTGGTTCTTCGGTCCGTCCGTTGCGTTGCATTCGTTCTGGAATCGGTTTATCGGGACCAAATCTGAAAATTTATGAAATTCACTACCAGTGTCACCTAAGCTGCGGCTCGTCGCGGTGTGATGCGATCGACGAGTGACGAGGTGGGAACGAGGTTTTGTTCGTACGAGCTTCCCCTCGGTAGATTAGGGCACCGAATCGAGAACCAGACAGTTCACGACAGTTCCTCCATAGTGCGCTTGAGGAAGGGAAAGGTTCTGTTACGGGGTGAACGAAACAAATGCATGAGAAGCTGACGACGGAGCGCGTCGCAAAAGCGGCTGAAAGACTTCAGCCCGTCAGATGAAAGAAGCGAGAAGTGAAACCTCCCGAAACGGAAACCGAAAGCCGAAAGCCGAAAGCCGAAAGCCAAATCAAATTGTCTCATCGAGCTGTGAGACTCAAGAAGCGGACGGAATGGAATCGAATCGACGCCCGAGACAGGTTTCTTTCCAGCGGGTTGCTCGTGATTTAGAAACGATGGGAAGGGAATGATTGAGGGTGGGCTGCGGGTGAGGTATGATACCATAGAGTCGCACACGAAAGAATGCAGTTAAGCTACGTTTGGGAGCGATCGGTTAAGTGAAGATATCAATTGATGTATAATAAATTGAGCAAATGAAAAATAGCCTGGTACATTAATGTATGTACAAGCTAATTATTATATAATTATTTTTGCATTCATTAACTATGCTGTGTTTGTTTCTGTGAACTCGTTATAGACTTATTTCAAAACATGTCATAAGGTTAGCAAAATTAAAGTGGTTAAAAATGAAGAAGCAATTAAAAGTAATATTCATGAAAAATGTTACTTTCTCAAATATTTGGCAGTTCAAATCAATCGGTATGAAATCTCACATTCACCTCTAAATTTCAAAGTTGTACAAATTGAAATAAAACATGGTATGGTAAACTGTTCGTTTAAAATTTCATCAGGTTTAAATTTGTTTGTGACTAATTTACAACATTATGATAAGAAAATTTACAATGAAACATTTTTCAATACAACCCGGAACATTATGGTTTTTAATAAAACGCCGTGCAACATTTTGCTAGACAGTTCTATTTTAAAGTAATTTTTTTAGCTTATAAATAAATAACCAATAAATTTTGGCAATATTTTTCAACCATAATTTTACACGTGGAAAGTGAAATGAAAAATTTTAAAAGTTAGAACTCTTGTTAATGATTTAAGAAACATTCTACATACATCATGAATTGGTAAAAAATATTGTCATCCTTTAATGCAATAACTGTAGCGGAGCTACTTTTAAAATCAGTTTCTAACTGGTCGTAAATTTGAGGGCTAAACAATAAATGAAGCGATTACACACGTTTTCATGCACTTGCGAACGCCCCATTTTCCCACCCCATTACCACACGAAAAGCAGATAGACAAGGGAGTAAACAGCGCAAGAACACATCACCACACACAAACACATGTGTGAGAAGGAAAAAAAAACAATCAAACGGTGGAAGATATCCTAATTGAAATTAATCTCACTCCATTAGAGAAATTGGCCTCAATCGCACGGGTCGAACCGCCGGGATGCTCTCGGAACCGCGTTCGGACTCCGCACGGAAGCCAAATGGTTGGTGGTTAGCCGGTGCCGTGCAATTATCGCACCGCACAGCCCTCAAAAGCGCACGACGGATCTCGTTGCACCGACCCGCACAAGGCAGTATTCATATGGTCGGGATGCAACCTCCAGCTGGTCGCGGGGATACCGGCACGGCGCAAATGATCCTACACGGTTTCACGGCTCATCATCAGGGCGCGGTATTACCGCAATCGTTCAACGTCGTCGTCGTTCGGGTGGCCGGCCGCGTGTGTGTTGGGCAGCACGGTCAGCCCGAGCCGTGCCAAGTGCATCCGATGCAACGGTGTTGATAATGGTGATGATGCTGATGATTGCCAATTCCATCCGCTTCGGCGGAAGCCATCGGGCGGAGCGGTGCGACGGGATCATAACGAAGCCTCTTTCCGCTCGCCTGGCAGACGAACTAATTTTCGGTTAAATT
Source organism: Anopheles farauti (assembly GCA_000473445.2). Classification (NCBI taxonomy): domain Eukaryota; kingdom Metazoa; phylum Arthropoda; class Insecta; order Diptera; family Culicidae; genus Anopheles; species Anopheles farauti. Next base: position 849,604 of record KI915043.1, read on the forward strand.
ATTATTTAATTTTCAAATGAAAGATTATCATCTGCCTGCCACCTGCGTTCGGTGCGGCCGCCCATGCTGGCGAAGCGGTCGGTGTCGGGTTTTTCTTTTTGTGCCTTTTGTATCTGCCCAGCTACGGAACCAGCTTCTGTAAGATATTACACGAGTCGCCGCACGGAACGCTAACGAAATGCATCATTACAGGGTCATAAAAAGTGCCGCGTGGCACGCGGTGGCTGCGAATCAACCGGAAAGAAACGGGTTGCGAGCTGAGGATGATTTTACGAGCCCAACGAGGTGAGGTTCTTGTTTGCGGTAGCAAAAAAATACTCTTTTTTTTGCTTAACGCACGAGCGACCAGGGTTGTGGGGTGTTTGATTAAGAGAATAGTAAGTTATGGCACGAGTTGGTGGCCCCTCAGTCCTTTTTTATGATTGATTCCCGCAATTTGGGTTCGAAAAATGGGCATCGCAGCGAAGCAAAACAAACAACTTGTCCGGGCGTTATAATTTAACAAGCGACGAACCTTGATTCAATTTGCAATCTTTAGTTCCCTTCGCGCACCTGAAGTGACTGCTCTCTAATCGCCATCTGATTATCACACTTAATGTGCCAGTGTCATCGGCGCTAGGTTAGGAGCCTTCCTTCCTCCCCCTCCATCCCACAGCTCTCCGACGCAAACTTCTGTCACTTAAACCGAAACTAATCACCTGCTATTAACAAATTAACGATCACTAAACCCATTCATTATCTCGCTCCGACATGAAGCAGCGATGGCGAGCAGACTAAGCCCACGTGGAAGAAGAGCAAGAAGAGTGGCTGGGCTTGAACCCAAAAATGGAGAGAGGGGGAAAAACTCGCTCACCCATTTGTGTGCGTGCCTGTGTGTGTGTGTGTCGAGAATGGGCGCGATCGATGATCAACGGGGTGTTTTGTTCGAAACGCTCCAGCGCTGGCTGTGAGGAAAACGGTTAATTTCCCTTTGCTTCCCTCACGAGCCAACGGTTCAGGAAAAAAAAGAAAAAAAAACGCGTTCGTTTGCTTCTAATCAGCAATGATCCACCTTTATTTCTACTCGCCCGAGAATCCCGCCCCTCTTTCTCGCCCATAGTTGTGCGGCTTCGAGCAGAACTAGAGGAGCACGCGCGACTCAGAGCGAAAGGCGCTTCGGGAGTCGAGATCGTAAGGGCGTGCTGTTTGGTACCGATCATCACCACCACCAAACGAAGGATGAAACGGAACGGGCAGAGCTAGAAATGAAAACATCAATTTGGTATAAACAAAACGAATGGCCGGAGAATCGGTCGGAGAGGCCCAATTACGTTCTACACCTTCTGCTTCCGATTCCGCGTCGTCGAGGGGTTAAGCGGCGGTAAGGGTAAACTGCCACCATCCCGATGGTGTACTGGAGTCCCGGGCGAATGGAAGGGTAGCCCGCCCCGTGTTCTAAGACATCAATTATATCATTCCGAAATAAATGGTAAATTGTATGTTATTATTTAAATTTCATCAAATATTGAGTGAATTCGGTTGTGGTAGGAGCTTTTTTGGAGTTGGAATGTGTGTGTGTGAGAGAGAGAGAGAGAGAGAGAGAAAGTGCACGCATATTCTCTTTGACCCTTTCACGCCAAGAGGCATTGAAATAACGCTTAGCGCTTCGTTGAGCTTTAACGCGGTCGCAATAAATATTTATTTGATGATGTATTACGAGTACGGGACGCTTGACAAAACGGTCATTTATCGGGAGCGGTTGATCTATCGTGACGAGCCCTTTTTTTGTACAAAAAAACGTACAGTACGTGAGGGTCGTCGTTGCGAGAAAAAAGAAAGCACACCCACTAATGCGATGGTTGATTGTGCAGTTGGTAACATTTTACACTAGTTGGCAAATGGTTTGAATACTTCAAATAGATAGATTTAGTGTTTACTAACGCCAAGAGTTTATTCTCGAGTTTGCTACTAAAGTTAGAGTAAATTTAATTTAAGTAAGAGTAAAATTGTTGCATGGCACCTTAGAACTCATACCTAAATTAAGTTTTTAAAGACCTTAAAATTGTTGGTTTATGATTATTATTCTATTACCACAAGACGTTGAATTTTAAAATAAAAAATGTCATGAAGTTTAGAAGTATTCAAATTTACTTTCTATTAAAAACAGGTAAAACTCGAATAAAATGAAAATAAAAAATTTCAGAAACTTCACTCTGATACTCTGTATTTTTTATACTAAGAGCGTGAACACACAAATGACACCAATTCTGACCGTTAGTGTAAAAGGACTAGAGTGGCATTGCATGCCGAAGGTAATTATGACGTAAATAAACTTATTGCTTAGCCTCTATTGCTACGGATGGATGGGTTCCGATACTGAAACATTGTTGCATGGGTTTACGTTTTATGGCGTGCACGTTTGAAAATTTGACGAGAAATTTCGTCGCTAGTCACATTCGATTGAGTTGTCAACATGGAATGAGTTTATTTTTATGACCCACTTAGATGAATCTAATTTTAAGCAAGAAACACATTAATTTAATGTAATGTTTTAATATTGCCGTACACGAAATGGCTTCAGCAGTAAGATTAATCAAACAAAATTGCATCAGTTCGTGACCTGGATGTTTTAAGAAACATTCAAAAGGATGGTTGACTTACGCCACGAGCATTCGATAGAAAAAAAAGATAAGCGACGAACCCTCGAAATCCTTCTGGGCGGCGCATGAAATCCGCTGGACATTTGAACATAACTGACAGTGAATCAAAACGATCGAACCGCAAAAGCAATTACTTACTCGCAGAGGGAGTGCAGTGGGTCGCCACGCAACAAAAAGCATCCCCAGGCTGGAATGGAAGTTTTTGTCGATTTTTTTGTTTGTCTTGTCTGTTGCCTCTGCTCAAATCGTTCGCCAAACTCGCCGAGAATCGTCATTTGATTTTGAGTTTGCGGTTAGCGAGCTGCCCCCGCCGGATCCCACCAATTGCAATCTGATGCAGCGGCTGCACCCGTTGCGCACCGTTTACGTCGCGCTTGTCACGCAGGCACTCGCAGGTACAGGGAAAAACGGGGAAACAAATCTTCCGTGTGGCAAACGAGCGTCGCTAATCGACGTGTGGCGGGTTGGCGGGTTGCTGTGGCGCTGTGTTTCACAGTCAATTTGCCGATGGTTGTCAGATTAGACGGCTTAATTTGTATGATTGAATTAGTGTTTCGTTCGAAAATCTGAGGAACGCATGGTTCGTTATAGGGGAGGAAAGGGAGCCGGGAGCCTCCGCTTGAGACAAAAACGCGTCCCTGCGTCGGTTGGTGCATTGTGTGGCGGAGGTCTGATTGCACGTAACTTGATCCTAGCAGGCGGAGTGGAACGTTTGATTGCCACCGTACGGGGCTGCTGTGCCCCGAGTGGGTCGGATTCGGACGGGGACAGAGAAGGAATGTGAGGTTCTTTTTTTCTGCGCAAATTTTACACCGTAACAAAGTATTCATCCGCGATCGAGACTAATGTTAATCCTATCCTAGCGTAGTGAATACCGGTCCGGATGATTTCGGTAGCCGCAGGACGTCCGGGGAGTCGGGCGTTCCTGGAAAGCCGAGCAATGTCGCGCTCACTCCCCGGGGTGTGAAGCAAGTCATACGGAAATTTGACAAATTGAACGTTTCGCTGGACAGGAATGGGCTGGAAGAAAAAAACAGGAACAGCAGGCCGTGAGTCAGCAAGTACTGTGGCGTTTGGCATGCGCTTGGAGAATGTATGATGGCGAAAGCAAAAAAATAATTTAAATAAGCTTTTTAGTCGGTGTATAAATAATTCTGAAATTAACCATTTTTTAATTATTTTCTTTCTGACACCGTAGGATCTTAGTGGTGAAGTATTTTAAGACAATTCGTGCTATGTTTGCAATTTTTTTTGAATTTTGAAAATGTAAATTTTGAAATTTTGTATTAATGTGTTATAAGATGAAGTTAATAACACATTAATAAGCTCACCATTTTTATAGTTTAAATAAAAACATGGTTTATTCGATTTAAATCTTTAATATAAAATATAAAAAATAAAATATCACATTTCACAAATAAAATTATAAAATTTCACAGTATAGTATAAGTATAAAATTTCACAAATAGCTTAAATTGTATTGACATAACAGCAATATTTTTAATAAAATAATTTTTGGAAGTTTTTTATTTGCCACTATGTATTCTCAATTTCCGAAAATAGCGAAATCATATAGAAAAAGTAAGATTACATTAAAAGAGTTTTTCGTGTAGCATTATTTTAGTATTGCTTGTTTATACAGCGATACGGAAATAAATTCATTTCGTGAAAAGTAGAAGACATATTTTAAATTCAAGCTGAAATCGTTCGTTTCCTTTGCATCATAATAAGGTTTATCATTTAAAAAATACGTAGAAATTAACTTCTAGCATGCAATTTGAAATAAAGAGCTTAGAAATAAGTTTTAATGCGTATTGAATATAATTGTGTGTTTTTGTTCTGCATTTTGGTTGTTAGGATGCGTTCCTGAATGATCTAATTCGAATTTGTGTCACATGTCGCTTTCAAACAAGGCGTCAAACAATGCTTGCAAAACACATCACAATCATTTTATAAGCTCAGCTTTTTTTTTGGATTCATCAATATGCTCCATCGATCGATAGCGCAATCGCGCAATGGTTGTGGCCGACCGGACCTCTCAACGTGTTAATGGTCATTTATTACAGTCCGAAACGCTCAATACGCCTATAATTTGCGCTTCCCCGTGCCAGAAAGCTATACTTTGTTTCCCAGCCACCACACCCTGTCACCCGCGTGCCAGCTGTGCGTGTCTGCCGATGCCAGGATAAATCCTCGATCACTTAATCATGCTGCCGAGGTCCTCGGGTTGTTGTCGAGTGTGCTCCAGTGCTTCAACTCGGCCCATCTATCAAATGCTCGATTTGCGAACCCCGCGACTCCCCTCTCCCTTCTGCCAAACACTGCACACCGTGCGTGTGTGCGGAGCCTTTTTAAGTCAACCCGGAATGTGGCTCCTTCCGTAGAGGAGGCCTGCGAAAATAGTTTGCCGTACCGTGGTCGCTAGCATTTCCGCTGGTTGGAATCGAAGCGTTCGGGTTCGAGGTTGACTAAGTGTTTGTGCTCGTATTATTGTGGTTATTCTTACAGCCGTTTTTTTCTTTCTCGCCTTTTGCGCACACCATTATTTCACATCTTAAGCCCAACACAACGCCACGTCCGGCAACGCACACAGCAAAGCAAACATTTGTCAACCGCGTCGCCGTTCGTCGTGCGCCGGGTTTTTGCGTTCGTGTGTGCGCGCGGGCGCTCACCTCCCCCCGCGAAGAATTGGCCCGAAGAATATTTGCAGCCGTGCCGATGAGCGGGTGCGATGGTGGCAGAAGGCGCTGGGAGGGCATCAGGTGTTAAAACAGCATGGCAGAGAAGATAAATCAAGCTCGTTATTTATCGCTGTTAATTTGAATAATAAAATTAAGTTGTTAAAACATTACTTTTGTTGAGTACCTTCCCGGAGCGGAACGGAGGGGCTCAAGTGACGATTGCGGAGGGCGAGTGGGGGGTGAGCTGGGAGGAAATAATCAACCACACCGGGCGAATGCAACGCGTCGCTCACGCCCGGTCCCGTGGGAAGAAGCCAATCGGAGCGCGCATGCGAAAATGAAGCACAAACCAAACAAGAAAAATTGTATAAATATTTACCCCCGGCACGGGGTGCTTGCCGGTGGTGAAGAAGGCGGCTGGTGGCGGTGGAAATTGGTGAACGACGTTCATTACCGTTGCGAGGGGTTGCGCGAGATTCTAGGACTGGAAGTAACAGCAGCAGTAGTGCATAAAACGAGCAGAATATTTATGTGCGGCACCATTCGATTCCCAATCAGTTAGCGCAAGCAATTAAACGCGAAATGCAAAGGTCGCTTTATTGCCGGCAGTTTCTGTTGCCTCCATCTGTCCCGGCCCGGGGATTGAAACGTCCACGGTTTGAATGATTTGGAGTAGAAAGGGGAATAAGAGAGCGAGATTTATGATCGAAATCGAGCTTGAAAACGATCGTTTTGATAGCTATTATTTTACGCTGGAAGGTAATTATTGCTAGATTTTTTTGTTCTGCTACGCTTTGAACCGGGAACAATCGGAGCAAGAAAGAAAAAGTATGATTTGAAATCTTCAACCTCGTTTTAAATGGCTCGAAATGTGGGATCAAAAATGGCATTCACTAGATCATAAAGTAAAAGACACTTTAATTCGTTATTTAAGGTATGTATCGATCAACATAATTTAACCTCACTTAATGAGACCCAGCAAATAAAGCAATAAACTAGCCTTTCTCTCATACTTCAAACGTCAACCGATCGCAACCGAATCTAATCTCCGTCGCATCTTTGTTTTGACAAAGCAAATTATTGTGTACTTATGTCCGAGCGATTAAAACATCCTTTTCCCCCGTACGTGACGCGAAATAAACTTCCCTACGCACTTTGGATCGTTTACGAAAGAAAGAGTCATCATCATCTGCCATGAAACATTCGGCCATCAACCATTTGCTGCATCGTTGCGTTGCGTTGTGCCGGCAGAAATTGGGTGTAAATTGAATTAGAAGTGAACCGTAAAGCTGAGGACCGTCCACACCTCTACAGCTGTCGTGTTCTGGAGGGGCCTTGCGGGGAATGCGATTAGTAGCGAGTTGGTAGGTTTTGAAGAGCGTTCGTGTGCTCCGTTTCGAGATGAGAGCGAAGCAAGGGGCAAACAACATCGACAACTGTCTAGCGTGCATCAGGCCGAGCGCACCGTTGCATGAAGGTAGGATCGACAGCTGAAGGGATTCGTGGTGCAGAATGGTTGGAGAATGTTTAGCCGTTTCGAACAATTCGTCTATGGTGTTTGTGGTGCAATAGATGAAAGATGGTAAGAGGTATTAGAAAACCGGGCGCAAGGGTGTTAAGGTGACGAGCGTTGGCTACGTCATAAAATGTAAGACAATAAGCGCTGATGCACACTTCCGGTGCGCGCGCGGTTGATAATTAGTTGGGTGAATAGGCAAATGTTTCCGGGACGTGGTTTTTATTTGTTGACCACTTTGAATTGTTTTACTATAATCTTACGATGCCATTGGCTCATGTCGTGAATGTCTGAAAGTAGCATAAAAATGTTGGCAATGTTGTATTGCATCTTTTAAATTACCTTTTAATAATCATTTCGTCTGACCATGTTAGGTAGTCTACACTATGTTGAACTGAAAAAAATCTCCCTATCGCGAGTACTTTTATTTTGAAAATTGCATTCTTAATGACATTATAAGAACCTTTTCTATAATCTAAGAAAAATTAGTTTTATAGTTTTATTTGAAATTTATTTGCTTTATCCTTATAACAACATTTTGAGAAATAAAGTAACAATTTTCATATAGCTAATTTCGTTTAATTTTTATTTTCCTATTTTAATTATAGAAGCGTAAACATCAATCGAGTGCTAGTTTGAGTGCACTAATTATTGACTTTAAAATCATGTTTTCTTGTTATTGACTACATAACAGATGCTTAAAATACATTTAATTTATTTACTTTAGCCAAAGGTACTAGTTTGCTATTCATTTTTCATACATAATTTGTCTTCTTAGCTCGATACTAAGTTGTTATTTTATGTTGGATATTTTTTATTTGACAAAGGTCACTTTGTGCGGAAAATATCTTCAAGTATTCCATTCAGCACCATCGTAAAATACGTATCTAAACGAAGCTAATACAAATACAACACCACTTAATCCGATCGAGAGTTCTCCGCGTCCATTTCAATTTCCCCGCGCTGCGAAAGGACGATCACGACGACGACGACGACGACGACGACGACGACGACGATACGAGACAACCACCAACGCCATACACCATACGGACCGATATTCACTTGCTCACGCAGAAGCTACGCATTCTTTGGTAATATTTTAATTTTTATGACTCAATTATCGACTCCTGCTCACGCCGGTCCGGGGTTCGGAGAAGAAGGGACGTAACGGGACGGGTGTTCATATCCTCGGAAACGCAGTCGCAATTCGCAAGATGCAGGCGAATGATAATGCAATCGCGTTTCCAACACTTGTTTCGAACCGGCCTCGGAAGGGGGTTGATGGGATGAGTTGGCCCGTTTGCTCTTCTCCGCACTCGGCCCAGCTTGCTCCACGCAGCTTGCCGTCCATTTGAATGGAGATGCCATGCGGAACTGCATGAGTTTTGTGCAACCGGATTCGGATCGGCCCATTTGGCCAGCGTCCGTTCGCTGATCGCGCCCAATGGGTGGTAATGGAACGGGTCTCTGCCCGGTTCTACCCGGTTGATCCGATCGTGCACCGCGTGTGTGCCTCGGAAGATCACATTCCAGCCTTTTCCAAACACACACACACACACACACACACTCTGGCTCTCTCTTTCTCTCTCGATCACAAAAAACACATACCACTCGATCGGGTGTGTGTGTGAGAGAATGGGGTGTTGTTGGAATCCGATCACCCCTTCCGTCCGCCCAGGTTGCTGAGCGACTGGATGATGATGTGGGGTCCTGTTTTACGCGTTGATATTACCTGATTATCTTGTCGTATCGCTTCGCTGCGTAATCGTATCGTATCTGTCCGAGACAAAGTGCCTGGTAGCTAGATTTGAATTTGAGTTTTTTTTTCTCTCTAAGCTGCCAGCGCGAATGGAGGGTTCGAGCGGGTTCGTCGCCTTGCCCAGCCAGTCAACGGGTTGGAAGTCACCATAATTTTCTCCGTGCGAGAACGGGGACGCACCCACAGCCAGCCGGTGCAATGGCGTTGGCCGTACGGCAGGCACATAAAATGGCAAATTAATTTACATACCTTCCGATTGTTTGACTGATCATAACACAATTTTGCAAGCGTTCTGCTCTTGGTAGCTCCGTTCTCTTCGCCGGGCAGGATAGCTTAAGTTACGCCGGTCGGACCACACCACAAGTGGCCCCGGGGAGTCAAACCGTGCGAGCCCCGGTGACGATGCCGGTGGTTCGGACGCCATTTTCTTCGAGTGGGCATTTTTACACGAACACGACGCATGGGGCGTGAAACGTGGAAGGGATCGTTTCTGGGATGGACTGATGTGGGGTTTTTTTTTGCAACAACCGTTAATATCGACACTTACCGTGTTCCGTTGCACTGACACTACAAAATGGCGCCGTTGATGATCGGTGTACGATGAAGAGTTTACGTTCATTGAATAAGATTTTTGCGAGAAGTAAAACGTGTACTAATGTACTGTACGATCCTTTACATTATTAATTTGGTGATATTAAAAACAAATTTCACAATATTCGTGATGTTTCTTTGAATGTATTTTGTATAATATACCAAAAGGTACTTTAAGATATTGGAAAAATATTAATTTCATGTCATATTGTAGATTGTGAGTAAGTTTTAATGTTGAAAATAAAGGGGTATATTCATTGCTTTGAAGCTTAAAGATTCTTTCAAAAATGTTTTATATGATTTACAAATGCATCAATAAGGTTTTATCTACAATTATTCAAGTTATTACAATTAGTTAAAAAAAATAAATTAAATTATTTGTTTTATTTGCATGTTTCGTAACAGTAATTAAAACTCGAGAATTTGCATTTGCAGGTTTACCCTTTAAAATTATTAAGTATATAAATCATAGTATATGTGTTATAACCAACAAAAAAATAAAAATACGATGTTTTCCAGAAGTTTTTAACGATTTTTAATGCTAGTATTTTTAGACAAACAGACAATTAGAGTGCTAACAAAATTAATTCTCAAAACATTGTAGAAGTTTGGCCTCAAGTTTATCATAAAATGTATTGTCCCTTTGACGTCATCTTTAGCTAAATGAAAGATACAGAAATGCTATGCGGTAGGCATGAAAACAAGGCTAGAATTTTCAGTACTTATAATGAAGCTTTTGACATTTTAATATCCATGCCATTTGCAAGCACCTGAACGAGTGTAAATAAAACACTTGAACGAAAAAAAAACACAATCCACCGCCAACTCTGGCATTCGGGTCGTATCTGAAGCATGACGAACAAAGAATGCCCTAGACAAGCTGAACGAGACCATGAATTAAATATGAGAGAGGTGAACCGATCGCACTACAACGGTCACAACATAAAAATTAAGAAAGAATTATTTCGGGTATTAGGGATAATCGTTTAATGACCCGGTCGGAATTTCAATGCGCCAACCGTTGGCGGGACCGGCGCACTGGACTTGTGAAATTTCACACTTTTTCCCGCTTTTGTCTTGAGCTTGAGTGGCTGTGAGGCGCGATTGAAGCCGCGTGTCGATCGCTGCTGCGGCTGCGGCTGCTTGTTTGACGGAATACGGTTTAAACGGTGTGATTAGCACCGGCGAGTGGAGCTCATTATCATCGGAATCGGAATCGGGTTTTGCGTTTTGAGTGCTTGTGTGCTTTGTTGATGTCTTTATGGTCGCTAACGAGTGGACGATTTTCGTCGCGTTGCTCCATTTCCCCAGTGTTTCCAGCTTGCAAACGGAGCACAAAATGGTAGCCAGCGAAAGAGGCCCAATTAATCTATGTATTCAAAGTGGCAAAGTGCATCATGTGCGATCAAACCGGGCAACCAATCCCACTTCGCCGACAGCCCGACCCGACCGGTTGCCCATTGGTACATAAAATCGGTAGCGGTAGCAGCTTGAAAGCGGCTCGATATATAAGAATTAAAAAAGGGGAGAAAAAACAAAAAAAACACCGATCATAATGAAAGAAGGGGGTTGGGGCCGAAGAATGAGCCGAACAAAATAAAAATGCTGCAACACTCACGCGGGCAGCGGGAGGGAAATAATAACGCGCCGAAAGGGACGGCGGGTAATGGGTATATGCCACCGCCGGATAATTATGGACGGTGCCATTTGCACCGTTGCCGTTGCCGATGTCGCCATGTTGTGAAAGGAAGTCCCGCTACCGCCACCAGCCCCGCTCTCCTTCCCCGTTCTCGATCGTGTTATGTGCTGCTAAACACGGGCCACTTCCGTTTCGTTCCGATCGTGCCGAGGTGCCATCATCATGATCATCATCGCGTCATGATCATGCTTCGTATCGCTGTATCTGTGTGTGTGTGCATGCGTGTGCGTGCGGTTACAATGGCCACAGTTTTCGGACCGTGACACAAAAGGGAAGCCTGTGAAGGCAAACAAATAGGGTCCGATTTTTGCATACAATGTTATCGCTCAATGTTTCCCTCTCTCAGTCGAGTCGGTTGCCATGGCAGCCTTCGGTTTCGCTTCGATAGAATGTTCATAAAAGAAAGATTAAATACACTCACACATACACGCACGCTCACAAAGGTACTTTCCTCTCATTACCGAAACATGTGTACATGTCAGGCCCCGAGTCCCAGGCGTTCGTCATTCGTCCGTTGTGTTTATTTTTTTTTAATTCACTCACTCGCTGCCCGCATTTTCCCTCGGTACGGCCTCATCATTGGCGTGGCCAGCCGCCCATCATAACGATCGTTCGATCAAAAAACCCCCCTTTTCTGCATGTGCATGTACGGTGCATGTGCGGCAGATGCAGCAGATAGCGGCCAGAGAACCGGGACCGGGTTCGTTCTGTGTGAGCGAAACAGAGCACCGGTGGAGGTTGGAGGAGCTTTTCCATGTTTTTTTTTGTTTTTTGCTGCTGCTGTTGTTGGCTGGTTGGTGTCAAAGAGAAAACTTTTCACAAGAACAGAGTGTGAGAGCTGAGTCGGATCGGAACGAGATGGAATGAGACTGTTCGTGCTGGAAGCCACCACCATGATGATCATCATGATCGTCATCAACGCCGTGATGGAAACGACACACAACACAATAGGAGCGATTTTTTCCCTTTTTTCATATGTATCTCCCGAGCGCTCCCGAGCATAATCGAGATGGCGGAGGAGGTGGGGTGAGAGTGTTGGTGAAATGCACTCGGGTGGTGTGGAAAATAATTCTCCCCATGAGAAACGAGAGAGAGAGAGAGAGAGAGAGAGAAAGCAACGGCTCGGTGCAATTATCGGTGCGGTTTGGCAAACCTGATCGGACTTTAATTGAAAGCATAATTAGTGACGGGGCTCCCCTCAATACCACCCATCCCCCCCCCCCCTTTCCTCCTCATTCTCCTTTTCCCACCCTCCGAGCTGCATCGGTGTGTGCGTGTGGGTTTTGCATGCCATCAAAGGGGCGGACCGGGAGGGATTTTCGTATCGCAACCGGGAAGGGGTTTCTCTTTTTTCCCCTTTTTTGTACCCACCGCAAAGGTGTGTCCGTTTGGCGAATTTTTGGATGCGCTTCGGCCGCCAGGTGCGCGTCTACCGAATTGAGTTTCGGGCTGCAAGTGCGCTCCATTTGCGCAACGATGCACCGGGATTGGTTGGCTGCCACTTTGACGAGGCTATGTGGATTTTTGTATTTTTCGTTTTTCGGGTGCGATGCGCTTTTCAATTCCGCGCACCGAGGGTTGCCATTTTTTATTTTTTGATGTGATTCGAGGGTATGTTGTGTTTTTTTTTTAGCGTTCGTTCGCTTCGGTGCGCTCGTCCGAGGGCTTCGGATGCTTTGGACCGTGAAGCAATCCGTCATCATTTTGCCACAACCCCGGCGGCCAGGGGTTGCGGAGAGGGAAGATCAGGGGGGAGGAGGGAGTAGATTACACCTGGTGAAGTGAGACGCCTCTATGCTCCGCCCAACGGTTGTCAACCAACCGAGCGCGCAAGCAAAAATAATAGAGCGACGCGTTTTTACGAAAACCACAAAGAATCATCTTTCCTCTCCCGTAGCCCCTCAGCCAACCCCCTCCCGCAAGCATCCGGATCATGTGAGCGCGCAGCCATCGCCCGCAAGCTACTTTTAATATAATAATAATAATACACTCCGGCTTGTCGCGGTCGCATTCCAGCCGCATGCACTTCCAGCGCATTATTTCCCATGCGGTGTAATTACAGGCTTATGGATCGATGGTGCGCACCGGTGACTCGGTGGCCATTTTCTTCTGGGTGCCAACCCTCGGGGTGTAAAAAAGCACACACACACACATGCACACACGTGTGGAAACGGGAAACTGATGCCGATCGGGCCATAGAACACCAGAGGCCAAGGGATCAAACCGTCGCGCGGAGACAGCGCGGCTAAACGCTGATTTCCCTCATTCATCATCCCGAAACTGTCCCCCGGGAAAGAAAACATTTGCATATCGATGCACATTCCATTCGATCTCTTCTACCTTATACACACACACACACACATGAATAAGCTATGCATGATGATAAGATTTTTTCTCTCCATCCACCCCGGACGCATTGATCGTACGCTTGAGTAATGCGCCACAAATAATTACGCTTAATAATCAGCCTAAACTAAGTGAGTGATTTATAGGGACGCAGCACATTTACTGCTTGTAGGTTTTTTTTATATGTTATCACTTCATACCTATCGCCACTACTTTTGAATGTGACAAGTTTGCTCGAAAAATGATCAATCATTTTGCAACCCACGCCCCAAACAACATGGCCTCCATGGCCCAGTGCATTCGTTCGCATTTGGTGGTTTTATTCCAGTAATCTATTGTTTCTTAGAAGAAGCCGTTACTTGCTCCCGGAAAATATCTCATGCCTTTCCTGGGTGGGGAATGATGCCAATCATTTGCATGGTGTGAAGCGATTGCAAATTTTATCAATCCATGCGCCAAAAGCTCGAGTTAAGCCTTGCGAGCTCGCAGTTTTTGAATAATTATACCTTTATGTAAAGTTATCATGCGAAAGATTCGTGTTGCGGTTTATTGTGAGGCGCTAGAGAAGTGCTCGTTTTAAGCTGGTCAGATAGAGCTAAGCTACAGTGAGTGTATTAATAAAATATCTATTTTATAGCAAATAATGAATGAAAATATGAATAAATTGTTCCTACATATTTAACAAAGGTAGGCTGCTTCAACTTGGCTTGCTATTTCACGGGGGTTTATATTCATTCAGTCACAGACACGGAAATGGTAAATTTTTTAAATTATTGCTAGTAAGAATTAATTAGGTTATTTGTAGATGAAACATTTTTCAAAGCATTTTCATTCATTCCTATTGTAAGGCCCAATTGGCGCTACAAAAAGCAAAACAGGCATCAACTCGGGTTTGAAGCTTTTATTAGCATAACCTAGCAAAATCACTTCAATGGAAATATGATTGTGATTGAAATATTATCCTACATTTTTTAATTTGGAAAATATATCATAGTCGAAATTAATGTGATCCGTTACTCGTAGACATTTGTCAAAAGACAAAATAAACATGTAGGTCATATGAATGATGTTATTATATGGATCGTATTATTTGAATCGACAAATTTGGTGATCGATTTTGGCTTCAATTTTTCAATTGAATTTTCTGGTAGCTTTTAAGTTAATGCCAATTTGTTTCTTTTCCGTACATCTTTAGCATAAATTTCATTCTGTTTTTAAAAAAAAAATATTGAGGCATATTATGTACTTATTGTTTTATTAAGTTAAGAACTATAATTAGTTCTGTTAAGTTTTTTCGTCTTGTTGCATTGTATTTCAACATTTTGTAATAGTTTTCAGAGTTGCAAGTATAGAATCATAGACAAAGTATTCATAATTTTTATGGCTTGTAAGATGAGTTTAGTAGCTATATAGGTAGCTCTATTACAAATTGATTCACTGTAAACATATTTTCTTATGATTATTTCAAATGAATATAATTGACCTTACCTAAAGAAGTTAAATTGGTTTCATTAACATCTTTTTATCAGCAATTTCAAAGCGTTCAATTGTCAATATTGTCGATTTAGTGAATAAAGGTTAAACTAGGTTCCAAAATAGTAGAGAATAAACATTTATTGCAACAGCAATGCATTGTTTCTACGCCATGGAATATGGAAAGAAAAATGTATCATGTGCTTTCAATGTATAAAGCGTAAAGTCTCTTCAGTAACAAGAATTATAAAATAAATAACAAAGTATAATTAAAAAAAAAGATCTACTGCCAAAGAAACAATCAGTAAGTTTTTAGAACATCGACAAATCGTTCTCATATTCAAGCTATTAGCAACAAATATCAAGAGTGCTTCCGATTGACCAAGCAGAACACAAAAATTTCAACAGCCGCCATTTCATTGCAAAAATCATCAACCGTCATGGATGGTCATGGATGCCACATCCTTTCACGGTGGAGGGACCGACGGGGTGTGCTTTGGGGAAAGGATTTCTGCCGAAAAAAAGAAGAAACAGCTCAGCATACCACTGGCTCTGAGTGTGTGTGTGAGCTTGTGTTCTTAATTTCATCCGCTCGCCAAAGAAATATTTTTCCCCTGGGGTAGCGTTTGCAGCGTGGCTTCTGTGTCAAGTGAGTTACCCGCCACGTACGCGACACTTGCCCGCTTCCCAGCCTACATCCTGTGCGGAAAAGAGGCCCAGAATGCATCCCGCCAACGGTTTGCATTGGTCATCGTCACAGGTTTTGTGGTTTGTTGCGATTTGATCCCCCATTTCCCCGAGCCCCCTTCAATCGGTCACCTTTCTGGCTGAATCCTATCCCAGCCGCTTCTGTCCGTTGCCGATGTCATCGCAGCAATGGCTGTTAAACTCCTCTCCTGCCTTTGCTTTGCTGCTGCTGCTGCTGGTTTTGTTGTTAATTATTTTTATTTCATTTTCTCCGCCTCGCGCGCGCGAATTCGGTTGGTTGCGATTTTGTGTCTGTCCATCATTTTTCTCTCATTAGCCCTGGGTATATAAACTCATCATAACCGAACGCATACCGTCCGTCGGAAACGTTTGAGTATGTGTGTCTGCGCGGAGCACGGGGAAGGCTGGGAAGGTGGGTGCAGCATGGAAACCTTCCGGATGGAATGCGCGCCGCAACAGGTTGAATTTTCAGGGCAGCTCCGAACCCGAAGGAAACGAGCGACTTCAAGCGACGAACCCGCGCACCTTCCATGAGCCGTTCCAGTTCGGCGGTTGGTAGCCCCCTCCCAAAACAACATGGCACTTCCAAATGAAGTTACGTGTCCTGCCTCTAGTTCACCCGTTTTTTCCTCTCCCCTGATGTCTCTCCTTCTCCACCGACGAGAAAAAAAAACCCGAGCAGCATTTCAGCGTCTCTTGTGCCGAAAGTTGAATGATGACATTTTATGACGAAGAATTCTTTTGATACATTTATTTCGATGGACTTCTTCGGTATTCGGCCCCACCGTCACCGTTTGCCGCACCGCTAAGTCCTCACAGCCTGAGAAGCAGCAAAAAGGAAGGGAGACCGAACTCGACCGGGAATGGTTCATGTTGTTTTTTTTCGGCGAATTTCATTCCTTCCGTATTCCGCACCGCATCCGTGGATGGCTCCATTGCCTCCACGAGTATAGGACGAGGACTGAGCCAAGAAATGAGCGATGAAGAAAAAGAGGAAGCATGTGCAAAACATGAAGAAAAACACACACACACAACATCTCAACACTGATCTCGATCTCGCGGGCTGTGTTTGTAGACGAAGGCTTCTGTGGACTCATTTTCGCTCTTATTTTATCCCAGCCGTCGTGCGTTTAAGGGTTGATTTGGATGTTTGTTTTGTTTTGTTTTTGTTTCACTCCCCCCCCCCTCTCATTCCCCCGATCCCAGTGGGCACGTCCAACTGTCCGTAATGAAATGTTTTGCTGTTGTTTATTTGTTTAATTTTTGTTGCCGTTGCCATTACCCGTTGTGCGGCGGTTATGCTCGTCCTCATTTCATGCCCAGCATGATGCATTGTGCCGATTCCGGTTGGCTTGTAGCTTTTGCACTAAATATCTGTCGACGAGGGATTCCTGTCCCTAAAGGGAAGCGTTTCATCGTGCACACTACGTTCACGGCTACGGTTCGCAACCGGCCGCCGGTGCTGCTACCTTGCACCCCCTCCTCCTACGGTTCATGACGAGGAGCACAGGTCAACAGTTTTGCGAAGAACCCAAGCCACATTAAAAGGGTGAGGGGGGGAAGCACGGGGTTGCAGAGGTTTTGTGATGAATTAACAATTTCGAGTGAAAAGCGTTGTGACTACAGAGCGAAATGTCACAACGAATTAAGACGAACGTGTTTACCGGACAGTGGCTATCGGCAGCAGGTGGCCGAAGGGTGGAGGCCGAGATGGGCAGAAAATGGCAGCCGGCAGGGCGTGTTTTAAGATGGTTTTGTGCTGTGAACAAATGATTTCTTGTATTCGGTATCTGGAGCAGTATTTAACACTTCAGGTGCCGGGTTTCAAACAGTTTCTTTAAAATATTTTTTTTTTAAAGCCTATTTTCCAAATGTATTTACAACCGATTTCGAAAACACTGTCAAACAAGTTGAAATATTAATTACATTTTACTTTATAGAATTTGAAAACTACATTAATTTATTGATTTATTTTTTTCCGATAAATTAATAGCGATCGATTAAGTCTAATTTGGTTCAATTTAAATTACCTTATTTGCACATTGATTTCACTTGCTTAAATTAATTTCGGATTCATTTGTTTCTCGGTCGCTTCTCATTAAAACTTAACGTTCACTATGATTCACAAAATGATTGATGTATCAGATAGATAAAACAACTCTACCATACGCTACATAATGAAGTAAAAAAGTGAAAAACAGTCTATTATAGCGCCTGCTCTTTTGTTTATTAGGCATAAATGATTGAGCAGATGTTTTGCACACGTTAGTATAAATTAATAAAAACAGGAGATAAAATAAACGTGAAATCAAATCGGGTAATCCAAACCGATTCCAAAATTTAATATTCTGAAATCAAAAGGAATGTTTTATGATACAATTTTGAATCTTTGGTTACAATATTTGTTAAGCTGTTTGGTCAGTCGAAACCAGTTTTAATTAAAGAAATAAGTTTTAAAATTGTTATTTGAAGCCAAATAAAAAACAAATCTAGAATTTTCGTCGCTTGCTATTATCTGTAACCTTACTGAACCTTACTATGAAAGTTTATGAGTCTTTGTGAAGTAATTTTATTTTCAATTGAAAAAATAGTTAGCTCACACCACTCCGCTACCGATGTGCTCGATTTTGTCTACCAAACCTAATATTATTTTCATTTTCCTTTCCTTGTATCCCTCCGATTGTATCTCGCGCTCAACTGGCCCGAAGGTAATTGGCCCCGAGCGCTTATCCGCACCGACGGCACAAACACCGTTCTATCATCTGACACAAAAAGCCACGCTCGAACCGCTGGCTCACAACCGCCAGCATTGTTGGTGCTCCAAAAAAATACACACCGAAACCGTGAGTCCGCGCGGGGATCATTTAATATCCTCAAAGTCAAACGAGTCGATGAAAATAAAAGTCAATACTCCCCCGGCTTTTCCCTCCGCACCGACTGCAAGTTATTAATAGACTTTTCGGGTCATGGCATTGGCCTTTCGCATCGTTCCGGCTTCGTCCCTTCGTCCCCACCGAGTACGGCTAGGAAAATCGGTTCGTGGTCGCTCCCACCACCATCGTCGCCCTTCATGTGCTGTCATTCATCCGCAAAGCGCGCACGTTCGGCGTTGGTGAATTTGGCGTTTGTTGTGCACGGATCATGAACGGCGCGCGCGCGGTGTCGAGAAGCAGAAAGACAATCTTCAAACGCGCGTCATCAAAGCGAACGGTGTGGAATGATTTCAACGACGCGCGGGCGACGAAACTGCTGCTACGGGGAAACGTATGGGCTTGTAGTTTGCTATCGGGGTGGTTTGTGCGCTGGCCATCACCTTGGTCGCATATTCTAACACCAGCTGGGCACATACAAACTCGCACAAACACATACACACATACACACCGGCACAACTGGTGATGGCATTACGCGTGAACAATCAATGCGCACAATGCGCACAAGAGCGCAATCGCGCTCGCGCCGAGAAGACGGATTTGCTCCTAACAAAGATTAATGTTCGTGCGCCTTTCGAATACCTCCGCACGCCCCATCATCCCCGTTTCCTTGTCTTTTTTTTTTATTCCAACCCCGTGCACGGAACGAGCTGCTGAGTAAATTAGAAGATGATACCCTTTCCCATTTCCGACCCGACGGACCGCGGTGAGAAAAAGGAAACCGAGAAGTTTTCCGTGTTTCGAGGTGATGGATTAAAGTGTGACTGCTAGAATGTGTGCTTGCCCGGGCAAAGATTTCGTAGCACAACATTGATGAATCCCCCCTTCCTTTTACTTTCTTCACCACCTCCTCGCTAAACGCCACAAAAGGCTCAGCTCGTTCACAAACTTCAAAACCCCCGATAAGCTGTTGAAAGGAAGAATCCTCTTCGCTCAGTTCGGTGGAAGGTTCTATTTCGCTTCGAGTTGACTGCTCGCGTGCGCTGGCGCGCTTGTATATGTGTGTGTGTGTGTGTGTGTGTGTGTGTGTGTGTGTGTGTGTGTGTGTGGCGCTGCATGGCGAAGGATCAATGAGAAGATGTTCCTTAAGGTCGGTACGGTGGCTTCTTCGCTCGATGTGATTTTCGGTTACCTTCAAACGGATGGATTCGTGATATTTTGCTTCTCTTTTTTAAAATACCAACCACCTCCACTCCAGGGGAATGGGTGACCGAAGCGGGCGCACGGTTGAAAAAAGGGCTGGCTTGAATAGGGATTTAATTGAATTTAATAATCTTTATCTCCTCGGCTCTCTGAGCTCGGTTCGTTGCAAACGCAAGCGCGGCGGAACTTTGGCACGATAAAGGCGAGAATGTTTTCGAAGTTTCTCCCGCTCAACCGATTTTGGTGATCGCTTTGGTGAGTGTGTGGTGCTGTTTTCTTCAATATTTTATTCCATTCTACTTCCCCGCTCGGCATGATGATTTGCATGAACGATTGCTGTGTCGTTTTGTGTGATTGAACTAGCGGGAGGGGGACAGTGGGAGGAAATAAATATCGATGCGGGATTATGGAATTGGGCATTGTGAGCACATGCTCGTGCGCGTGATGAAGGAGTGTGCTTCAAGGTCGTGCCAATGATATAGCATTACCGGCGCGACCCGTCCGATTGAAGGCGAACGCTGCCAAAGGCTGTCTGAAAGGCGTTTGAAAGAGCGCGCATGGGTACAATTATCGGACCCGACGACAATCGGGACAATCGTCAGCTTCAAATGTATGGTTCGCAGGTAATCGCTGGGGAAGTGTTTGGATACAGCCATAGCCGTGAGTTGTGGGTTTATTGAAATATTAACCGAAACAGAAAACTCCACGCCGTGGGTGACGTAAATTATGGATCATTGAATTATGGAACGGTTCATGACGATTTTTTGTCCGTTCAAGTACGATACTAAAATTATGAATTTAATGCTAAAAGCCATTTTGATTGCCTTACATTGTGCATTTTTCCATAATTTAATAATTTTTAAACTATTTATTTTTTGTGTGATCAAGATCCAACAAGCAAATTTAACAACACTAAGCAAATTAAGCAATGCAATTTAGCAAGAAATGAAGCATCTTTTAAGCATGAAAAGATCAAATCAGATCTCATTTGTTTGTTGCTACTTTAGGTATTTGTTCTTGTTAATAGGATGAATTTATTTTCATTATTATGAGTGTATTTAAAAAAAATTCAGAAATTAAAACAAACTTCTAGAATATTTGTAATAAACAAAGTAATAATCGTGTAAAATGAAGAGATGTAATTAATAGTATTACCGGTGTACTTACCGAACGTAAAATTAAGTTTAGAAAGTATAAGAAAATGAATAATTATTTCAGATTCAAAAAGTGTCCAAGAGAAAATAGCACTTGTACCGTTGTACGGAAACTTCAAATAACTCCGGAAACTTGAAATGTTTCAAATTTTGTGATTAATTAAACTGCATGGATGAATATATTTTTTGTATTAAAAATATCTACCTTGGTATTCATGATTAAGACTTCTCCTAAAACCTCACCTCAAGCTTTGAGATCGTCAAAATAATGAAGAATATTATGTCTCGAGATTAAAAACATCTCCTTAAATCTTCAAAACCATCATGAAGCCTACAATATAATCCAATCGAAATCGATTTCACCATAACATGGAAACATTCTTCTCGCAGCAGCAAGGACCAACCACTGCCATTGCGACGTTGTACGATGCGTCGTTACCAGCACGGCGCACCACAACCTCAAGATCACATGTCCATACATCGGATCGTACACATGTTCCCGGCCATCCGCGGGAAGATTAGCATAAATGGCGGCACCCGGGCAGCCTCAAACACATCTTCCCTATGTGCTGCTGCTGCCCGGTGGAAGCCGGGTGGTGTGCTTTCGTGGAGGTAAACACTTTTAAAACGATTGCTACCGCCGTTGCGGTTCCCAGTTCCCGTTTCCAATCGTAAAGCCGGTAACACTTACAGCATACATACACACTCATACATGCATACGTCCATATGTGCATATTGAGCGAGAAAAGCGCTTCTCAATCCAACGACTACCGGCGCGATCGAGCCCGTATCGAGTTTGAAGATGAGACTCGACTCTGTTCGGCTGCACCGCTGCCGGTACGCGCTACTTGTACGACTTCTTACCGTATCGGCACCACGACCAGCACCCGAACCGGCTCTCCAGCTGGATTTTCTCCAGCAACAGTGGCCGGGTATGTGTCGCAACGGACCGCGTTTTCCCGCGCCATGATGCATCCGACGATGGGGCAGCTTCCAGCGTTTTGAGCGGTTCCTTACTCGGTTTCTTGGGCACGGCACACATGCGGCATGATTGACTGCCGCCCGGATTGCGAACCGGGTGTGCAAACTTTTCTCCCTCTCTCTTTCTTGCAATCCTCTCGAAACCGAGCGTATGGGGCGATTATGATTATACGATTATTATTTTATTTCAAACCCTCCGTTTGCCGCTACCAACCTTCCAGCGGTGGTTGTTTAGACGCGAAGACGAAGACGTGGTGTCCGGACCGCGCCGATTGCCGGTGCGCTGAAATTTTGCGCCTCCGGGAAACGGCTGGTTTCGTTGCGCGTCCGATCGCAAGTCATTCGGTTGATCTATTGACCATTGGCGTTTTCGTTGGCTTGTTTGATCTTTCTAGCCACGGGCAGTGGATGGCAGCGGGTGTGGGTAGCAGCATGAAGCACGGGAAGGATGGAACGTTCTTTCGAGCGAAACTCGCTCGGACACCGGCGTTGGGTTGGGTGTTCGGACGGTGTTTGATCGATTGGACCGGCGCGGAACGTTTGCCGAGGTGGACAACTCTAGCGGAGCAAGGGAGGGAGAGAGGGAAGCACCTTTTAAAACTCCATTTTCCGGGACGGTGACCGGAGAAGGGGGGGTGCTCCGGCCCTTGCAGCAAAAATGCCAACACGATAAATCACTGAATGACGGGTTATGGTTCATTTATAATTCATGCATCGTCCACCGCGCTTGCTGGTGTTGCGCGTACGGTGCGTATCAAATCGTGGTAGACGATGGCGTTGGCGTTGGGCTGGACGCGCTCTCGCCCATACGCGCCTGCGCCCGAATCGACGACCACCGAGCACGAGAAACCGGCAGCTGGCTTCGGCCGGCTCGGGCTCGAATGGACAAAACGAAAGACTTCAAGCGACGAACCCTGCGTGGACGGTTAGTGATCGATCGGTTTTGGTTCGCCGGTGATCCCCTGGAGGCTCCCTTAGGAAATTGTTGTAATGTTGAGTTGTACCGTGTGTGTGGTGGAGCACTGGATGAGTAGGGAGAAGGTTACAAGTCCTATCACAAAAGAACAAGTATCGCTCAAATGACTGGCGAAAGACTGGCGGAGGGAGATAACCGTTCGTACCAAGGTCACAACAAAGTTGCCACCGGTCGTCACTCATCAACGCAGACCGGGTGGCAAACAACGGCAGCCAATCACTTGCAGCCCAAACACGGACCACGAAGGGCCACGGGGACCCAACCTGCAAACACCCCAAACACCCACCCTCGTTACAACGTTGCATCCAGACGTGGAGAAATGCAGTTTTCACGTACGACCGAATGGTGAGATTTTGTTCCATTTGAGAAAACCGCCGAGGGAGGAGAAGTTCACACAGGAAACCATTCATGGAATCTGGTGAAGCAGACGAATCGATTCCCACTAGGCAAGCGTGCGCGTGTGCATACAGATGTGTGAATGCGGTGGACGAATGATTGGGGTCGAGTGTGATGCACACTGATCGCGCCTGCCATGGTCAAGCTTGTTTGAAAATCAAGGGATTCATTAGAAATTTAAGTTACTTAGCGATAAACTTTTTTATAAGATACCCGATCCCTTTTGAACCAAGCATTTAAGGCAAAGGTATAATTTTGTTATCGAGTGAATAATAACGCAATGTTTAGAAAGTGTCTCTCATGTTTTCATGTTTTCATCATAGTGAAAAAGAAGTTGATGCCAGCAATGAGTTTACGCAAGTTTCATTATCATATAATATGATAAAAAATAAATCAGCATAACTTTTTTTATGCTATTTTTCTCAAAACTTTTGTTTAATTAAAAAAATGTTTAGTCATCGTATCAACCACCGTAAATCTAGCCTTTTTTCACCTCACACTTCTTCGAAATTCGCCAAAAACCTACCACCGATCGCGGCGTGCGATCGCAGCAACTGTTCGTCAGCAAACGCTCTGCTGCATATTAATAAGTCCACCCGCCATTGTCAAACATGTTTCGAAGAAGCGTCTCTTCGCGTGGCTATCTAAAGTGTCAGAAGCAGAGCCGTACGCGTCGGTGGTTCCAAATCAGACCCATCCGTTGCCCTGCAACGACACTCTGCAGCTAATCCGGCCGCGAAGTTAATTTAATGTTCGGATTTTTGCCCTCGGGACCGGTCAAGAACCGTACCGGTTAATCGTTCCTAACGGAATCCTGCGGTGATTGGGAGCAGCGCGAAAAGGATCGCTCGAAGGATGCTCCCGGTCGCGAAGGCTTCAATTTATCAATCAGCAACATTCTAAACAAATTGAAGGTTTTCTGTGTGTGGACTAAACTTTGCTCTTTGTAACAGTGGTGGAGAGAGGGGTTGAAGGAGTGAAAGAGAGAGTGAGAGGGACAGCCAGTGGGAACACGCAAGCTGTGTGAGCGAAAGCGGCAGCGAAGGACAGTGACGATCGATCGATAGGTTCGGATCGAAGCAGGGTCTCCATCGGCCCCCGGGATGTGGCGGCGTCTCGACCCGGGGGTGACCGTGCCGTGGCAGACTTTTGACGAGCGGGTCCATAATTTACATAATTGATTAGTACGCAATCTGCAGCGGTGAGATCCGTTGGATATGGCCGCCAGGCTGAACAGCAGCACCGCCGGTCGAGAAGGCAACGGTAAGCGAACAGAAAACCTCGGCCTGCGAAGCCGGTGGAGGTGTATGGTTTATAAAATATTCTAAACCAGAATGCGCTCGGATCGGAGCATCGGGACGGGAGCAGCAACCAACAACCTGCTCGAGCCGGAATCGGTCGAGTGAACGGTGTTGCGCCTGCGGACATTTCGCTCCATCCATCCATCCATACATCCATCCATCCATCGATCCGAGTGCGGTCGCTTCATGCACTTCCTTTGGCGAATGCAAACCGACCATAAAAAAATAACCGACCACGGACACTGCGGTGGTGGGAATGCAACGGAAACCGACGAGCATTATGCAAATCGGAGCCGGCACTTGAGCTGCAGGACGGCAGCGAGCGCGAAGGAAAAAGGGTATACTTTCTCGCACGGAACGGACGGAATCGGCCCGTTTTCGATAAAGATCAAATAATTCACCAGCAACCAGCAGCCCTCGCCCCACCCGGGGATTGAGGAGAGAATGCAAAACTCTGCTGCATATGATGAAGGCGCTTACCTGTACCTGTCATGTTCGATATTAAGTTCGCTGCTCCTCCCGCTTTTTTTTGCTCTTCCCCGTGCACCGGTCCCGGTCTCGGTGCAACAAATTTTCGGCTTTCGACTCTGCTCGCCCCGTTTGACGGGGGCGCATTGTTACTTCATCGACCGCTCCGCCAGCCCGCCGACCTCGAAGGCACTCGGCGATCGATTTTTGCGGATGCGAACCGAAACACGATAAATCTTTCACAGTGTACCTTCGCGCTTCGGCCTGCTGCATTTTTGTTTCTTTACGTGCCCATAAAGCCGGCCCGTGATGGACAGGTTCACTTTTCATTCTCCACGTCCGTTTTTGCATTTCGTTGCTGCTGCTGCTGATGCTGGTGATGCCTTTTGTGTTTTTTTTTCGGCCATTTCGACCGGTGTTCGGTTGCATTTAAATTCCTTACCGCTGTTCTCTGTTCTCGTCCCACCCGGAGCTTTTCCTTTCCCTTTGCCAACCAATCGCTCCACCCCACCCTCCGAGGTTGGCGTTTTGGTTCATGTTGATCGATTAGCCGTGCCCACCGTGTAGCAGAGCGATGGATTGCACGGTATGCATGGTTTGTGGCGTTCAGATGGCGTCGTTCGTCGCCGGTGTCGTTTTGCAAATGTCGTGTTTTACCCGGAAGGGAAAATGCGTAACTTTTCGTCGGCGCTGGTTCATGCGGAGAATGGCTCACGGTGAAGGCATGCGAAGCGGCGATTTCTATTCGGTTTTTAATAAGTGATGCAAGTATTTTCCACATTCACTAGAATACATAGTATCCACATGATGATAAATAGTATTTTTGTAAAGTGGTCGATGTCCTAGAGCGCTGTTATGACTGTTTTTTTAGAAGAAATAAACTATATTTCATTTATAGTGACGTTTACAAAGCTTTAATTTCCATTACTTTTTCAAAAGTTGAGTAGATGATGAAGCAAAATTTCACTTAGCTTCAACATAATTTTTAAGATAGGTTTTTTGGTATTTGAAGTGTCTTAGTTCATGTTGAATTGAGTCTGTTGAAATTCATTATTTAGCTCTTATTACATTGTATTTTGGAACTATAAATACATTTTTATTGAAATTTTCTTTCAATATTGATAACATTTGCATCGCTTAAAAATTGGTGCAACCTTTTTTAACAAAATTTGCAACATTTTTAATGATTACCTATTTTGAAAAATTTGATAAAAGGCTTTTAACTAGTTTTAGTGTTTTTGCAGCATTAACAACTGTTAAAATTCAGACGCTAATTTTTGCAGTTATGTTTTGAGGATCTTTTTTTAAAGGAACTACTTCTATTGTTTTTACTTTTATTATTATTAAATCAATATTTTTGTCTTGGTAATTTTTGATTTTTTTGTAAATCGAGTTTTTGTTAAAAATGTGATAAATTTCCAAAAGCAACAATATTTTAAGCAGTTGAAGAGAAAACAACTAAATCTATGAAGCAGTTTGTTTGATATTTTAAATATCGCCGCGTATGCAACCAATTTGAAAGGAATTTCTCCTAATTTAAAACCCTTCTTGAGCAGTATTCGTCATAACAAATGCTATTTTAATACTTTTTAAACGTGCCTGGGGATTCGTTTTTCAAACGTTTACATATTCATGAAAAATTATCGAAATTCCTGAGCACTTGTTTCACGTTCCAGCATTAATTTGCTGTAACCCCTCGCGGATGCTGCAACCAAAAGTGCATCATTTGTTGCGTTGTGCTCATCGAGACCGCTTATTTTCCTCATCAATGACACGTCCAACAGGGGACCAACGGGACACAATGAGCAGACGCAGCGCTCAAGATCATCCGAAAGCTCAAACCAAAAATAACGAAACCATAAATGTAAAATGAAGAGTCGGAAATTGAGTAAAACGAACAACACGCACGCACACAGGCGCACATTCTGCTGCTTTACGACCAATTTGTTTGGCACCAATCTGCAGCCGATGCAGGCCTGCGTGGCCCTTCGAGCGTCTCGCTGTCGCAGTGACACTCGCAACAGAAGCGCAATGCCAAACGGTCCGGAACGCCGCCAGGAGGTCGGTGGTGCAAAAGTTTAACGATGCTTTAAATATTCCTGTCATAAAGTGCCTCGGAGCGGAAGGGAAAGGGGAACGGCGGGGATGGAGGGGCACGGCACGGGGGACGGAAGCTAATCCGTTTGCTTCTCGGACGGTTGGAATGAACCGTTCCATCCAGTGCGGAAGAAACGCATTTCCAGCGCGGTGGCAGAAGCCATGTCATTTACGTTCCTCGTCAATGCAGCGGCCAGTTTGGGAGGGTTTATTTTTGCGGGAGAAATATCGCTTGCGGGCGTACGTGTTGCCGCAACTTTGGCACGTTGTCATCCACCGAATGTCGACCTGAAGTGTGCGAGTAAGTGTTGCCCGTTCGCGCAATAAAATCCCTTCGGATGGCCGCTTCGTTTCGTTGAATGGGGGCCAATGTGTTCCTTCAGGAGAATAGTTTTCTCTTGTCCCGTTTCGATGAATGGTGCATTCTTGTAGGAGCTACCGGTGGTATGATTTATTTATTAGCTAAACGTTTACCCTAGCCCTCCGTGCAGTGGTTGAGGAGAATTTTCTCTTTCTGCCTCCCACACAATCAGCACACCGGTGCATTGACGAGTTTTGACATCCTTTTTCCATCGATGACACCCGGATGAGGGTGGTTGGGTTGAATCACTTGACCCACTAAACGCCGTGCGCTAAACGGGACTTAAGGTTCTGTACTTATTGCGAGTGTCAGACAAACAGCCCGGTTCAACAGGTCAACTAGCGTGAGTGACGATAGGACGGGAAGTCATAAAAAAGAGCACAGCTCAGCACAGCAAACTAACTCAAGCTAGACCTATTATGTGCATTGTGGTCTCAAATAAAGTTAATTGATAGTTTAGTATTTAAATTAAAAAAAAATACGAAAACAAATACATCTCTTATTGTCATTATGCAAAATTGGACATCTTGAACAATTTAATTTTTCATTTCATTAACTTTGAAACACGAAAAAAATGATTTCCTACAACATATGTTCCATGGAATGTTTAGAGAAAAATTGGATTTGTATCTATTTCTGTTTGTAATTTTTGCTTTAAAATAGGGATACTATAGCAGGATTTTAAATAGAGCGTTATTTGTTCAATAATAAAATACACAGAGCAATTCAGAAGAACTCATTTCGATGAATTATTGAGTAAAAAAGGCATCTGTCCTTAAGGCAGCAAAGATATCAAGAATTAAAAAAAGAGACAAAGAAAAGGATTTTTCGAGCATCAAGTCACCGTCTTTTAGTTAGGTTTGAAATATTAAATAATACTCAAATGATAAGACTTTTTTTAGTCAAAATCATAAGTTTTATCTAAATTATAAAGTGAGAAAAAAGGTTACCATAATTTGTGCTTATTATTACAATCGGGATACGGTTTTTCTACTTCTCAACTGAATCATAAAACGCTGAATCATAAAAGGTATTTTCTATTCAGGCACGTAAGTGAACCCAAGTCACCAAGGAAAATGCAAACAAAACTACAAATTTGATATCTTCTGCCAAATACTGTCTGCAGTACTTCTTCTCCCATTAGTAGCGTGAGCGAAATTTGCGTTTTTCTCCTCCAAAAGAGGTTAATGAGAATCACACCACCGCTTCCTATTCGATTCGTCGATCGTTGGCTTTTTGATGTGGCGGTAAATCTTCCGGCACCGCTGAGTCAACCTTATTCAAATTTGTTCAACCGAAATTGAGTACACGACACACGGCGTGCTCCCTTTCGGTCGGTGGCGGCCTGTCGAGGGAAGGTGATTTATGTCTCCGGCAGCAGAAAACACCCGGAATGCCTCCGGATCGCTAGCAAAACTGTGCGTGAAACTAGCACCGGCACTGGTCGGACCTGCAAATTCAGACTAAGCGATTTTGTAATTTTGGTTTCTTTTATCGATCTTGTGGAAGAAAATTATTGTTTTATATAATTTTTTTTAATTTGTTTGGTGGTACAAATACTTAATCCTTCAACACCGTATGGCATTTAATACCTGCGTGTTTATTTGAATTTATTTAAATTAAAAAGAAATGGATGCTTTTTCTTCCTTGCCACTAGGTGGATTTGAAGGTGATACAGCTTAGATAAAGGGATTCGAGAAATATGGGCAAACACGAAATCAGCGAAACCATTGCTACCCACACCACCAAACAAAGTCAGATTCATTTCCTCGCACACACTGTGCCTTGTAGTAGCGGTCTTAATTAGTAGTCGCAGCTTTGTCCTTCCGTCAAACAAGGCAACAAATCACTTTACGCTTCCTTAATCGAGCGCAACGATACGATCAGCCAAACCGTACGCTAACAAGATGGAGTGCTGCGTTCAATGGGCAAGCGATTTATATGCCGAATACCGAAGATAGCGACGACGAACCCCGAAGACCACCAATCAGCGGCCAGTTACGGACGGAGAAAACAGTGAGTGATTTTATTCGATCGATCGATCGAACGATACGATGTCAATAAAAAAGCAAGTGTTTCTAGTGTGTGCTTTTTATTAATTTTATTTATCCTTCCAGCGGCCGCGGTTGAAGCGATGGGCCGGCAAACGGCCGGCAATCGCGACACGATCACGTAACGTTTCGATCGCGTATCGCGATCCCAAAAGATTCCGATTCGGAAACGCGGCACGGTGGGAAGAAGTTACGCGAATCGAAATGAAACAAAAAAAAGAAGAAAGAAACGAAATCTCCCTCGACATCCGAGGAAATAGAGACGGTCGAGCGACGAAATCACCATAAACATGTGACTAATTTGGGTTTCCCTTCGAGCGCTCCTATCGGTTTTCCGTTCCGTTCCGCGATCGCAATCTATTTCTCGATCGCGTTTTCATGTTCCTGCGGCGTTGGTGCGGCGTTTTGCTTTTTTGTTGGCAAAAATCTCGTTTTTATTCCTTACCCTTTGCCTCGCAGAGCAGACTAGCTCTTCTAGGCTGGACCCGGTGGAAAGGAATTTGTCTTCGTCTCACGATCGACTGACGAGCTACGGGTTATTCCTACCGTGCCCTTAGCTGCGGTTCTTCCTGCCTGGAATTTGTCATCCCGTTCATCTCTGTTTTTTCGGTCCTAGAGTCGTTGGTTACGTCCTTCTTCTTCTCTTCCCCTGCTGCTCCTCACCATACCTTCTAGCCGCCGCATTATGGTGGCTAGAGATCGGCACCACCGATACCGGTCGAATATCGATTGATTATTCATGCTGAGCCGTGTCGGTTTTGCGATTGCGACGCAAAGCGATCTTCGCTTTTGCGCCAAAATTTTACATCGAATTCCGGTTAACAACGGGTGGAAAGGGGGAAGGGGAGCCCGTTTGGTGGGCCATAAAATTAACCTCCAATAATCCGCATCCGTTAGTTTTGTCACCGGCGCAACAGAGGAATCGGGCTTCCTTTGCGTTACGACCATTACGGAGTACGTTGCTGTTTCTAGCTGGATGAAAATGATTTTCTAGCTTTTTCTAGCTATTTTTTTCAATGCAATCTTTTCAATTTAGAACGTTTTATTCTCTCGTTTGTGGAAATGATCTAGGCGGCAATTGAAATGAATTTACTGTCGATGCTTATTAGATACACATGAAAAAGATATTGGAGGGGCAACACAGTATAAATATAACTTTATTCGATCGGACTTGAGCGGTGTTATCCCAGCTGAGTGACTTAGTTTGGAAGTGAATCGTAGTTTCCAGGCCTATAAATATAGGAATTATTGCTTTTCATTTTCTTTTTCATTTTTTACACGACCTGAAGCGAATCGTATGCTCTATCGCGCAAGAGGAGGTGATTTTTTTTCTTAAACGGTTTGAAAGTGGATCGTAGGGCAGCGTGGCTCCGTCTCAGATATGTAGGCAAAAGATCTTTACTATCGGAATGAGTGTGTGTGTAGCGCGATACGCATTAGTTCACGTTCGAATGAGCCGATAATTTATCATTTTGATCCAGCAACCAGACCGAGAAGGGGGTAGCAATCGACCAAGCGTAGGAAAAAAAATGATGCCCGAAAATATTCAAAGTCCAAGTTATGCCCGCTCAAGCCCCGATAGCTGTGAGACGGGAGCAGTTTCGTTCGTGGCCGCTCACAAAGCTAGGAATTGATTACTACCAATTTGAAACAAAACTAGATAAATTTGATTAGCCGTAGCGGAAGCGCAAAACCACTCCCCAGGAGGCAGCCATCCTTTCCGACACACGACCCATGGGTCCTTTCTGGCCCTCTCTCCACGGTGCACGATGCGTTTTATTCGCAAATCGTGCTCACCCCATGAGAGGATCAACATTCCTAGCGAAGGTTTTGGCTGTCGCGGCAGCCAACCCCTGTTGACCCCGTTATTGATGAGTTAACTTTTGGCAGTGGTTTTTTTTTTCTAAATGAATAAGGTTTGATGTGTTTTTTTTTTCATTCTTTTAGCAAGAGCCACGGGTGCTGGTAATCGCTAATTAATTATCGCTCAATTGGGCTGACCTTGGACCTAGCTTCCCGGGGCAGAGTAAGGTGTTGCGATTTTTTTGTCTTCGACACGCGTGGCATGCTGTGCCGAGCCCAGAAGCTGCTTACGATCCATTCGTTGCTTGTATGTGGATGAGGGTTTTTGTTGGTTGATTATAAATTGGACTTATCGATGTAGGTATGATACGAAATGCTATCTAAGCAAGCAGGTCAACATTCTGGTTCTCGTACCGGTTTGGGTCAGTGTGTGCTTAGGTATTAGTAGATTGAAATATTTATGAGCCCAGTTTGTATCTATTTATCGTGTTAACTTCATCATAAGTAGGTTGTGGCATTTTTTAAAGATTATGTGGAACTAAACCAACCATTGAATATCAACACCTGTGGAACAAAATAATAATGTGGAACAAAATAATGCATTAAGCCTCTCTGAAATTGAGTTTAGGTAATTTTTTACACAGTTTTTCTTTGTTTTACTGTTGCATGGATCAAGTTTTTTTCAAGATCAAGATAAAGCATATATTTTATGCCTATCGTCAGCCCACGACAATGATTCATTGAATTCAAAATTATGATTTAACTAATTCAAACATTTATGATAAATATTAAATAAATTTTACTTGGACAATTGTTTGCATTAGGTAATTAACATTTCATCCATTATTATGAAGAATTTTTGGATGTTATTTAATTTGATTTGTTAATATTTTGGAAACAATAATCAATTTATTAGGATGGTAAAATCTTGATTCAAGTTAGCGATTCCTCTTATTCTTTATTAGCTTTTGCATTAAACAATTTCTGGAAGAAAAACAATTATAGAGGTTTCAGGACGAGAAATTTCACCATTTAAAGTATTTAAAAATTTGAGGGATATTTTATGTGGAATTGCAGCTTATTCTATTATAGAGATACAATTTTCATCCTCATGGTGTTTCTTTACGTAATCCTGCATTACACATACTACTACTACACACTGCAATCAATATAATTTACGTTGTTTCGATCGTGCGCAAGCCTCGCCGATGAGACGGATAAAAGCACCATCTCTATGACGGTGGCACCACAGAAAGCCCCACCGAGGGCGGAAACGTCATCCGCACGCGAGTTTGGCGACGAGCCCGGGATGAGTAGAAATTAATGCAAATATCCTGTGCCATCGAGACGAACACTCTCTTAATCTTGGTCACATCCCATTCCGTGCCACGGCTGTTCCGCTTTATTTTAAAAGGGGACAATCGACCTCCTTCCTTCCCGCTCCCTTTTCCCCCTTTCCCTTCTCACCACCATGCCATCAATTTGTCCCGTTCTGTCCAACCATTTTGCGTATTTTCGCGTTCACTCCGCGTACTTGGCGCAGAAACTTGGAAGCCAAAAGATCAACAGTCATTCCGCCCGTCGCTGGCTGTGGCGGAATGAGTGAGCAGGCCAGCATGCGTACGTCCCGTGTTTGAATACAAACGAATCGTGGACTGTGCGTGTGTTTGTGTGTGTGCAAAAACCGCCAAACCCGCACCGCATCTCCATAATAGTCATAAACTAGTCGATTAAATTGACTGGTTTATGTCCCATCAAAGATACTTCTCGATCACACCTTTCCGTTCGAGCGCGCGACCGACGGGCAGTGCAGGTGATTTGCATAAATTTTACTATTTATTGAACACCCGAAGAAATGGGCACCCGGGCACCACCAGGGTATCCGTGGGTTCGTGGGTTTTCACGCGCCGGCGATCCGGTGCGGGGAGATGCGCACGCTACGCCACGAAATAATCCAACAACCCGTTCGCAGTGCGCGAAAGTTGTCTTTCAGCTGCACCTGAGTACACACGCAGACACACACGTACACCTAGTCGGTTGTTGATCTTTTGCGGTTGCGGCGGTGGTGTGGGTCACCGCCGACGGCCATTTCCGGCTGGTGTTTCGTATTTACACTTACACTAGGCGAGGATGTTTCCACAGGACAAATAAAGTGTGCCATGAAATGGGAGTGAAAAATTTACTTCGTGTATTTTATGCACTTTGGTGTGGTTGCTGATGATCATTCGCGACAAGAATGTCTCGAAGAACGTTTGGTATGAAGTGACGTGTGTTGAACCAAGAAGGTTTGTTCTATTTACTCAATAAAATTGTTTAGGATAAATCGTGTTATTAATATTCTAGAACATCATTAGAACGACATTAAAATTCGTTTTCTTCACACTTTGAATAATAAGTTTTTGCAATGTTTAAAGGATTTTTAGAAGTAAAAAACTAAAGGAGTTTTAGATGGTAAAAATCGAACAGATTAAATTTAAAGATAATTTATCTGAACGAGACGCACAGGAAACAAAAGATTCGAATTACTCAAAGTTTTTTTTTCATATTCATAAAAGTCAACAAAGTGTTAAGTTTGAACAAGCTTAAATTAAGTTAAATCAGAACAAGCTTAAATTAAGATTTCAGAGATTCCTCGAATAGAACCAGAACTAGCTCGGGTTTTCTTTTGCTTCTTTTATTTGTGTAACGTTTTGTGCTTATCATGGCTTAAAAATAAAACCAAAAATAATACCCCTATAAAATATGGCTATCGTTAACTACGCCTAGGCCACTGAAGCGACTAATAAGTGGCACAAACGAGCGTTCAACACGATTTCCGTCGACACATCCGTGCCACGCGTCGTTTTTTTCCATTACCATTTCTCACCACCGTTTAGCATGGTTGTTTTTTTCTTCAAACCGATCGATCGAAATGCATCCGTTTGCACCGTTTGCCAGCAGCACCAGCGACACACTCACTCAGCTGGCTAATTGATACAAATCTTGCGCCATAAACCTTCAACACTATCGCTATTTGTCAACGGCTAGCTATCCACCGCCGAGCCGGTTGATACATTTCTGATTTATTTTTGCTTGCATTGGCAGCGAGTGGCATGCAATTAGCCGTCCCAGCGTCGTGGTGCTGGACTGTGTCAACGTGCAAAGTGCAGCCGGTGGAATTGTACGGAATCGGAACGGCGTGACACATAGAGTTACATTTTTCTCTGCTCATTTTTCTGCTCCGGATCAAAGGAAGAAAGCAAAAGGGAAAGTAGGAAATCCTAAATCAATCAAGGAACGCACGCTCCACTCCGGTCGGTAAGGCTCGCTTTTGCTCCCCATCGGCTAAGACAGCGGGGGGGGGGGGGGTATGTGTCAAATTTGACATTTCCCTGACATGATGATAGGTCTGTCACCACCCCGGAGCCACCACGGATGAAAAATCTCCATTCCAACGGCGAACGATGTAGGAGTGTTGCACCACCACCACCCAACGTTTGCAGTGTCGTTGACGTTGTCGTTGTCGGAGCATTTACCATTTCACTTTCGTTTCGTTTCGTTTTCGGTTCGCGGCTCCGTTTGGTGGCGCCCGGTATCGATTTCAGCATGTAATGGCTTGTATCGATTTATTTTTATGCCGTTGTCGTCATGCGCAAGCAATTTATATCTGCCAGTTTATGGGTCTGTGTACACAACTGGGGGTGGAGAACAGGCGGTGGCATATGTTCACCAGCATAATCGTTTAACGATTGTCGGCTCGGCTCGGCGTTATCTGTGTGTATTTTGGCGGACCGTGTTCATGGCTCCAGGATGGTGAGCTTAACCAGTCCTTAGGTAAAAAAAACGTCGAAAAAGAAATTTAAAATGAGCCTTTAAAATTTAACTCCAACTATAAAAATCACCATTTCGAACCATACGAAACAAACGCTGTTTTGTTCACGGTACGATCAATTAAACGCAATTCCGTCACTAGTTATGTATAATTTTTATGGCGATTCAACATGATCCTAAATGCTAGAAACTGTTCCTATTAGTAGACAAATATCGCCTCGGAAGCGTATGGTTTCCTTTTTGAGAGAACCATCGAAAGACAAAAATATCGCTTTAACACAAATAGCAATCGAACGTTGTCCCCATGTGACCTGCGTTTCATGTGGGTCAGTGGTCACATTTAAACGTGTGTTTTAAGGCGGTATGTTTGTGCACCCGCGGCAGCCGGTAAGGCAGTGGACAGGACAGCGAACATGCCGTTGACCACCGTGATCGTTTTGCATGTTGCGCTTTCGCCCCGGCACACCATTACGTAATCGGGCTGCCCGAATGGAATCGTTAATCCGGCAACTAATGATGTGACGTTAATGACGGTTTGGTTTTCAGGTTAAATTATTCTACGCGTCGAACACCGATGTGGGTTGTTTACGGTTTGGTTGCTCGAAGTTGGCTGACTTAAGTGTGTTTATATTATTAATGACATTTTTAAAACATTTGTTTCCATATCACCTTTCGCTTGTATGTTTTTTATGTTTTAAAACTTATTAATTCAATTTTTTGTTTAGTGTTCTATTATTCACATCAATTTTTAAATTATCGTAACATGATATAAGCCCCCTCTCCAATATGCATGAAAAAGCTATTTTGAAGTTATTGATGTCCTTCTGATATTCTATTAATAATTAACTCTGAAATTATGTTCAACTTCATTTATTGAACATAAATCAATAAAACGCACAAAAATAATATCAATATTTTTCAAATTTTTTTTTCCTAAGTTTGCCTGGCTTAAATTAAATATTTACTTTTATAAACTTTTACAATCAACCTTCATAATAGTAATAGTTTCGTATTTTTTTTATAAATTCTTAAAAACAAGTTTCAACATAGAAATTTATACTTTTTTCTTACTTTGCGCGCATCTATGTCCCTCGCTCTACCACAAACAATCACATTCGCTTCAACAACTTTACAACGCGAACCCTAACCGACCGTAAATCGTCACCAATTTCGTTAATTTCGTTTGAATACATTAGCCCCCTTTGTGGGCGGCATTTTGCGGTAGGTACGTATGTCTAGAAAAAAAAAGCGGGAAGCAACAACACAAAACACCTACAACCGCTCCGCACGCAGCAAACGTGACGACGAAACTCGTCGACCAGAATGAATTTTGAAATTCCAGAACAAAGCCAAACGCTGTTCGGTACGGGGTGGGCTGTACCTAGAAAAAATAACCACAAGAATAAAATATCCGTTCCACCAGAGTGCACTCCCCTCTCCCTAGCCCAAAAACCTGCTAACGTGGGAAGTGCCGCTGAACGAATTGCTCTATTTCGAACGCATTCCGCGCAGTGATGAACGAACGACTTCAATTCCGGTGTCAATTCGGAAGCGACGAACCCACGGTTCGTGTGCGCACACGCTGGAAAATTCCTGAATGTCATCGCCCGGGCGGAAGTGGCCGTTTAAAGATGGTTCGTTGGAGGTTTTTGTTGTTGTTTTGTTTCTCTTATTGCATTCACCTGCCCCGCCACTCACCGGCGTTCCTTGGAGGATGCTTCCTTTTCTATTTTTTCTCAATTTTCCGCTCCGTGAACTACCGAACATTTCGGCGGCGGTGACGGCGGCCACAGTGCTTTTGAGATTTTCAGTCCATTTCCTTTTGTCCCCGGGGGCACACACTTCGCCACGGTCACCGTGGGAGGCCCTTCGGATGGAGTTTTCCCGCCTGGTTCCATTGTTTATATTCCTGTTCTGTGCGGCCGCTCGGGTAAGGCGTTTTAGGGGCTGATTTTCTTTTGTATCGACGCAGTTTCCGTTCGATGCGCGCACCGCGTGAATCGAATGATTGGCACGCACGGGTCGGCATGTGGTGTTTGATTCGGTGTGGCACTGTTCAAAGTGCGCGCGCGCCAACAAGCCAACAGGGTGTCGTTTAATCCGCTCGAGTGTGGAATGCGTGTATGATAGAGTAGAGCGATAGAGAGCTCGCAGCTCACCGTGGGGATTCGGTGGGTATATGTTGTGCCAATTTTACCACCGCCGTGTTGGGTGCTGACCTGAGTGCTCCAGTTTTTTTTATCGCAGAGTGAAGCATAGTGACGGCCAGACCGATATCTGTCCGATTCGGTTATGAATGTGATTTTTTGTGTTTTATTTTTTCTAAAGCAAGATTGAATGCCAACGAGCGTGCGTGTTCCATTTGTGTGTCATTACGAACATGTGCGTCAGTAGCTCCATGGGACGTTCATTTGTCTGTTGGACTAAGGAACGCTTGAAGTCGTCTATAAAGGGTCCTTATTGGTCTTCGATCATCCGGGTCGCGAATTTCAGCTATCCACAAAATCCCGTATATGAGCGACGGACACGAAGAACATATTCCTATCGGCAACAAAACGCAGGTCAGACGCATGTAGTAGAAATTAATTCATTCTTCATCCAGACGCACGAGCAAGAACACAGTGCGCAAAACGGTTGACAGGCAGGCCGTTGATGATCTGCACCCCAGCAGCACGCACCAAACTCCCAACCCAAACCGACCGCACGCTGGTCCGCTGGTAGCAACAGCGAACGGGAATAAAAGTGTGCGGGAGAGAAGACCTGCAAAGGAATGTGATCCCGAACGGAGGGTGAGATGATCAATCGGATCTACGCACTGGATGGGGATGGCCGTGGTTGTTGTTGATTCCTTTTGCTTCGCTTGCCCGCAGCCTCGCAGTGAGCGCCTTCAAACCGCAACGGCAATCGGCAAAATCCAATTAATTTCTGACACGAGCATTTTCGCAAATATTCTAATCTATGTGTCAAACCGCCCCAGTGGGAGACGGTGCTCTCTCTCTCTCTCTCTCTCTCTCTCTCTTTCTCTTCCGCTATTCATGACCCTTCAGTGAGCTTTTCCGTGTACCGATTTTCGGCCCTCGGGAACGCCGATATCGCCCCATCGCCATCTGATCGCGATGGGATTTGCGTTTTGTGCGACTGAAAATTAGGAACTCACGCGCCGTGAAAAGGGAGTTAGAGGGAGGGAGGCGAAACCAGAGAAGTAAAAAAAGCGTCTGGAGATGATTTTCAAAAAACAACAAACGGGCCCTTCCTCCCCCTTAGCCCACCTCGCCCATGGCTCTCATGGCGCAAACAACGAGAGCTAATCCGATCGACAATCGATCCTAGCGCTTAAATGGGTACGGGTAGATTTGTTTTACATTCGCGATTCCGTTCCGTTGCGCCGTCGTGCGTCGTGATCACTTATGCTTATCTAGTTAGCACGTCTACGTGCCGGCTTTGGACGCGGCTCGTTAGCTAAACAGCGCATGATGTGGTGGTTTCGGGGCGGTGGGTGGCACGCATCGGTTTCCCGCGCGGGAAATTGAGTTCGTCGACACTTTTATTGGGGCAAACAAGATGATGGGCCTTGCGGCACGGTTGGCACGACAGCGACACGCGATGACGAGACACATCTTGCGTTTGTTTAGGGACAGGATGGGCAGGATATGATGACTGGGCCGGAGCGTGCGTGTGTGTGTGGGGGGGGGGGGGGGGTTGTGTACTGAAGAAGAGATTCATTGAAAGCTATTCAGTTCGATGGCGTTATAAAGAATGGATCATATGGGAAAGCTCAAAGAGAAATAACTTTGGTTTTTTTTATTCGAATAAATTTTAACAACATTTTCTAAGAAGCATAGTTGGTAACCTTTTAAGGATTTTTTTTATTTGTAGTATTTGTTGTACTCTATTTTTTCAAAAAACTTTTTTTTTAAATACCCAATGAATATCATCAATTAATCGCTCAAAACTCATGTTTAACGGGTACATATTTTATTGGGCTCATAATTGAATCTGGCTTACAAACAGTAGAAAAACATTTACATATTTTTCCTGCAAAGATAATGGTAAGTTTTCAATCAGTGTGTTTTTGGACAATTTTTTACCAAAAAACAAACGAACATCATTGTTTACCATAAAAAGGTACATAAAAGGATATAAAAAGTTTCCATTTTAACATTTAAAAAATATTAATTATAGTCATAAAAATTTATTTATTTACATGAAAACGTAAAGCAACCCGAAAAATCCTACACATTGAAGTAGTTAATTTAAAATCCTATTTAGAATTGAAGCAAAATTAATCATTTAACAGCTTGATTTTATGTATCCTAGAAAATGAACCAACGTAAAATCTCGTAAAAATGCGTAAGAAAAATGTCACACAACTTCTTATGCTCTCATTTGTTCAATTCAAGCTCCATTTTCGCTCATGCTCACCCAATCTAAAAAACTCAAAACGAAGAACATAACCTATAAAATAAAGCAAAACGATCTGCAGCAGTGTAACAAGGGCACAGCACAGCAACTAATCTGCCACCATCTCCGGCGGACGCGTTCGGTTCGATTCTAAGGGGCGATCAATAGCAGCCAATCATTGTGCAACTGGCCACACCTTCGCCGTTAGGTCTTGCGCGTCATGCGCGTCATCGGAGAGCAGCAGCAGCCAGCCCGGTATGCTGGTGGAGAACGTGTGCCACAGTGCCTAATCCAAACATACACACCGCCAACTTTCCAAACCCATCATGCCATCATCCTACGGGGTTCATTCCGTTCGGCCGGTTGCCGATTTTTCGGAACAGAAACCTCTTCCTCGGGGATGCGGTGGGGTCTCCTGTGTTGAAAGGGTGGTGGAAATGGGCGGTGTTGCTGAAAGCGCGAACCTAAAGCGCGCGCTCGCGCTCACCATAGTCACGTCCTAGCACACACCCAAACGCAAAGCACACGAGGTTACGAACCAATTGGACATAGAAATGGCACATTCCGAGGGCGCTGAGACTGCCGAAACTGAAAGCGGGCAGAATTAAATGTCGATCCTGGTGGATGAAGGGAAGAGAAGCAGGGAAGTCGAGTATGATAGAGTTTTGTTTATTTTCGTCTTCTTCTAGTTTTTGTAAATCTATGTGTGTGTGTGAGTGAGGGTCCGTTATGGAAACAAATGCAGAACCATCGATCGACACGATGGATTATTCATGCTGCTCTCAAGCAGCTCGAGATCGTTTTCGCCTCAGCCACTTCACGCTCCGGTTCGGCGCTCGGAAAGGAACATTTCCTTCACTCTTCTCGCTCACTCTGAAGCATCTGAAGCTGCTTCTTTGCGCCCGCAAACGGGGCTACGCAATGCTCCAAGGGGCGCTCCGTATCCTCCACCACATCAACGTTCGGCTCTAAAGTCTCCGAAAATTCATAATAAAAGATGATAAATTATTTCTCGCTCGTTCGAGGAGGAGCACGGTAAGCGGAGCAGGGGAACCAAATATCTCATCCCATTCCCCTTCCACCACTCCGTCCCGTGCTGTTTCCGAACGCTTTTCCATGCTCACAACATGACAAAACATAACCCGCAAAGTGCACAATGCTCGCCCCGTGGTCGTTGGTCGGTGCCTTTAGCCGCACGGTGCGAATGCGGCGAACAATTCATCCCGAGCTGATTCCGCTTTCCAATCGCGAGCCGCGGTGAGATTGAGATGCAAAGAAGGTACTCGTGATGCTTTCGGGGGATATGAACGGAAGGTGAAGCTGGTGTTGAAATTGTAAGCACTACGAAGCACTGTCAATTTAAGAGGCATTCCAAATAAAAGATAAAATAATGTATTAAGCTTTTACTCGTTGAAAAATATTTGAAAAAAGTTTTGAAGAACTTGAAAAGTTGCAAAATCGAAGCTTTAAATAGAAAAATATAGAAATGTAGTCTTTTAATACATTAACAATTGTACATCTTTTCAAAAAATTGTTGTTGATTGGTGTGTATGTAACCATATACATTTTCTTCGACATTTTATTTTTTAGTTTTTCTTGTGTTAACACTTGCATTGCATCCAAACATCTGATTTACTGTTAGAATTTTACCTTTTTAGGTACTCTTCTCGATCACGTAATGACTATCCAAGGGATAAACCTGATAAAGAAACCCTCTTAAGCTTTAAAGAAGCTCAATGCTACACGATAGAAAACTTTGAACGGATGAAAAGAAATGTTTACTTAAAACTTTACAGTGTAGCGTATTTTAGTAAAACAATATGAAAGTTTTTTCTCTTGATAAATATTTGTAGCAAGCTTACAAAAAGGCACATTGTTGTAATTATTTCTTAGTTTTTTTAAGCATGAAATCAAAGTTTATGGATTATTTTTTTGTTTTTACTCCGTGTCAAATGACTTATGGTTAGAAAAAAGATTTGATTTTTTTATTGAAACGCTTAATAAATCGAAACGCTTAAACGCTACAAACAAAATATAAATAAAAGACCAAAACTTTGCTCCAACTTTTGTCAGTATTGCTTTCAGCTATTTCGTTAAAATTCGTTGTTCTTCTTCTACGCGTAAAAAATTATACGAAAAAATGTGTTGTCATTTTTACAAATTTTTCATGCTCAAACCATTTTCATTGCAATGGAAATACAATCTAAAACTAAGATGAATCTAAGAGCTAGAACCGGGTGAACGCATTTCTACGCACCTAATTAAGCTGATGAAAATTACGACCCGAGAAAGAAACCTTAACTCGAATGTGCAAAACATGATTACGATTTTGCACACACTTTTAGCCATTAATCATCGGACGGCCTGGTTCGGAGCAGAAGCAGCATCAACATCACAAGCAGCCCGCAAAGCCAATTTCACGACCCATCCCACAGCTCCTTCGCGTTGGTCGGTTCAATTTTTCTTCTTTTGTTTATTCAGCAGCACCCGAAACCGGGTGTCCTTTTCGGTTGCGGGTGGGTGCGTTTGATCCTTCCGCTGCAAATGAGACGAAAGCGGGAAATACTTTCGGATCAGCCAGATGGTAGCTGCCTGTTTTTACGCATGATTGAAGAGATTTTGGAAAATAATTTAACGCCATTTTTACTGAGAAGTTTACCGTTCTATGGAAATCAGGTCAAAAATAGCTTCTTGGAAGACTTATCTCCTGGCTGACTTGTCTGTTCTTTTTGTTATTGCTTAGTAAACAATCCAGTGGCCGTTGACACCCCTCTTTGGATCCTTTCCATCCATATCTTCTTCTTCCGCAATCGGATTCAACCCCCACTAATCGACAGGACGATCGTGAGGAATTCCGTCCTGGTGATTAATGGCCGTTTTCAATTTCTTCCTGCCCCGGTTTTCGTTCGCCCGGTGTGGCTTGGCCTGCCGATATTCACCACAAGGAGAGGGGGAGAGGGAGGGATTTTTCGGTTTCTCCTCCGGGTGCGTTGGTATCATGTGTGTATGTGTATGGTCATTGCTTTCGCCTAAACCACCCGAGAGGTGTCCGACCACCATCAGCTTTGTTTTTTATCTTTTTTTTCTGGCCGTCCCGAGAAGAGATTCGCTGAAAGAAGCTCAAAAATTAAATTTACCATCCATCCCCAGGTGCAAATGTTCCACGCGAACCGTGAGGAGTTTTGTTTTTCCTCTCCCGTTCGCTGAGCCCCTGTGTGTCTTGGCAAGCGCCGGCCGGGGAACTGGGTCCAAAACCGAGCTGGTAGCCGAAATAAAA
Source organism: Anopheles farauti (assembly GCA_000473445.2). Lineage (NCBI taxonomy): Eukaryota > Metazoa > Arthropoda > Insecta > Diptera > Culicidae > Anopheles > Anopheles farauti. The sequence goes on from KI915043.1 coordinate 892,165, forward strand.
ACACACCTTTTCTTTTGGCTGTTCTTGCACTCGGTTCTCGATGCTCGATGCCACCACCGGTGAAATGATTTGTTTTTATTTTAATTGCTTCGTCCTCCCACTCGCACGCCGGCACACGCAGGCGGTCTTCGATCATTAGAGAGATGGAAGGAAGGCGAAAGCGAGGGTAGGAGAGCGAACAAAAAGAGACAGGAAGGAACCCAAAATCGCTTATCTATCGCCTGCCGTTTGTCGAGCCATCGAGCGCAAAATCACGACCACGGTGCGCTCCTTTTCGAGCCAGGGGAGAGTGTTGGTAATGTTGAAAGTTAAGGACAACACCTTAATTTCGGGTTTCGGAAAACCGTTTCGTAGATTAGCAGGTTTCGTTTCTGCTCACATTTGTTTTTGCGGTGATAATAATTCTTTCCAGCCCCCCGGGTTCGGGCTTAGGGTAGCGATCGGTTACTTTTCAATTCCTGCGAAAAAGGATGTGCTTGATGTTTGCGGGTGGAGGCAAGGGATGAGCCCCGAAATTTTGCTACCGTATTTTGCCGTCCTTTCTAGCCGTTTTGCTGACTTTTAATTTACGGATCCGCTGCGCATTCGGAACGGGTCAGATGGGGCAAAAAAAAGTAAATAAAACAAAACGAAAAGCCCAGTGGCCCGTCTCGGAAAAGAACGCTGCCGCTACCAATAGACTCGCCGAGATTTCGTTAGAAATCTTCCGTCACGATTCGCCTCCCCTGTCACCAGTGTTCGGAAGCGGGAGGCACAAACGGTTTGCGTCGCGGGACATAAATCGTGAGCGCAACTCTTTGCGCCCGTTCGGCATATTTTTGCACTACGGGGTTCGAGGGTTTTTGGGAATGTTTCCTGGTTGCGTTTTCTGTTTTGGCAGCTCATGCGGACCGGTAAGATAAGAAAGTTGTCGTTTCGGATCGGCATTTTTACTCTCATTCCCTCCTGTTCGCACTTTCCGTCTGCTTCAAGCGCTTCCTTTCGTGGCTACCGACGCGGGTGAAAGCATTTCGCTGTACGGCGTCCGTATCGGACGGCGGCGTTATCGGGATTATTTCACCTGGTGTCATTAGTTAAGCTTGAAATCAATTTCACAAAGTTCACCGTGTCGCCCCCGGTCGCGGCCACGCATCCTTTCCGGGCGTCGGTTCGCTACGGAACGTCCTGCGGTTTTGGCCTCATTTTTCGATTTGTACGCGAGGCTTCCGGTCTCTCAAAATACCAGTTTATTTTTGTCGTCAGTGTTTTTCTTCAATTCTTGGCTGGCGGAATGTAAGGTTCGATTAGTTTTCGGGAGGAAATTTATAACCATCATGATGAACCGAACCGCCGAAGCGTGATGAATGGTAGGTTTGTAGCAAATGGAATGACTTTAATTCAGAAATGAATGGCTGTCTACCTAAAATAACGTGTTCTAAATTTCAATGAATTTAGAATTGATTGTTAATTGATCAAGTCGTTTCTTTATAACATTACTCAACGATACTTGTTTATATCTGCTCCAAATATTAAAAATTAAATGAACTTCATGAAGAGAATATTTATTCCTTCATTATTAGACATGTAAGATTACCTTAAAACAGAGCGCCAATTTTTTTTTTTTTCATACCATAATTTAAATACTTATCTTCAGGAAAGCTTCTTGTTTTAAAGACAGCAAAGTCATATACTTTTAATCGAATAGCTTTAGAATTTTTATCTAAAATTTTTGTTTTCTTAGATCTCATAACTCTTTTTATGAAAACATCTTAACTTTAACGAGGCAAGTGAAGATAACTTCCCCCCGAAAAAAAGCTGGGATTATTAATGTTAAATAAGGTGAAAATTTAGGCAAGATATTATCCCGGGTAAGATAAAAATCGCTAACACGACGGAGAAGCAATATCACGATAAACAGCATCAACCGGCAAGTTCAGCATAATTAACTCATTTCATTTTCTTACGTCAAATCCGACCAAAGAAAGCGCGCGACAGTAAGATTGCACGAACAATGTTATCAGCAGTTTTGGTTAATTTACTTGCGATAAGTACTATTTTCCTCACCCGAAAGCGTGGTCTCTATGTGGCAAGGGACGGCCCTAAATTGAAACCTAAACGCGAAAGGCATTTTTCTTCACCATCGTTTTTCACCAGGTGATTATTTAGGGGGTTTCCGTTTGAAAGGGAATTGCAGCTGGTGGAAAGTTAGCGCTTTTATTCTCCGCTTCCCTAGCTCGTGGAGCTTCGTTTCGTATGCGAACGGAAGGTGAGATAACAAGCACCATAAAAAGTACTTATTCTGCTCATAGCTTCCCGAAAAGCAGCGTCCGTTGCGGGCGGGAAAAGTTCGGTAATAAATGCTTTAATTTCTTATCGTTGGTCAGGCAAAGGGAGGTCTTGCGATCGGTACGAAAGGTTTGGCAAAGTAAAACACACACGCACAAACCCATGGATATCTTTCACGGTCACCACCCGGTGACGCGAGCGATTTCCGAAACCGTGCGTTGAGAACCGGGCGGAGAAAGATTAACCATACAAAAGGTTTTGCGATTCGAAGCGGAGTCCATTTGTGAGCTAGCAAGGGTGGCCGCAGTCCGAAATTCCTCACCCGAGCGAACTCGGCTGGCAAGAGGAGAAGGAAACCGACCGTCAATCGAAAGCTGACAGATCTCCGTCAAAAAAGGAAGGCAGACCAGGATCGGACGCACGCTGGGAAGGATCTTCGGTAAAACAAAAACCAAAAAAAAAAACAACCGTATCCCGAAATGGGAAGGGAAGGAAGGGTTGAGACGGGCGAGCGCGAGCGACATGACAAGACGAGCCAAATACAGTGGAGTGACACATTAATGAAAATCCCAACAGGAGTTTGTCAGGCGGTGGCGGTGAAGACGGGGCAGAAGAAGCGTAAAACAAAGCAGAACTAGTTTTTTGTTTTATTTTTCTCTTTTTTTTGCTTGGCTTAAGCTGCCCCGTGTTTGCTCCCCGCGGGAGGAAAGCAGCGGAAGACGTTGTTCTAGTTTCGTGTAGATGTTTTGTACGTACATCCTTCGCCGGGGAGATACGCTGGCCGCCTGCCACCGTGTTGAGGTTTCTCCTGACCCGTTGGTCTGATTTTGATTTTGTTGTTTTTTTTGTATTATTTGACAGGAACTCATATTTGACATTTTCCGCTTCTAATCACTTGTTGTCGGGGTTGGGTTGTCGCGCCCGGCCGTCGAAAACACGTCCCACGACATGGGTAGCGTCCGGATCGATCGATCGTCAATGCTGTCCACCGTTTGGAACCGAAACATGTGTTCGTTACGAACGAAACAGGTAAAACAACGCACGGTAACAAATCACATCGCTCGGGAAGCGGAGGAACTCTCGGACGGCCGGGTGTCCGAGGATTTTGTACTGAGGATTTGTTTTTTGCTGTTATTTTTGAGCACTGGAAACAGGTCAACGGGGCAATCCGGGAGAATGCGATCGTTCATCACACCCACCCGCGACCCTCCCACCCGGGGAACCCAACCAGGCGTACCCCGGATAAATGTGAATTTTGATTGCGGCGCCAAATGCGCTGCGTTTCACTGCTTGCGCTTGAATAATTATTCCGAAAAATGCTCTCACTCACACAGCCACACACAAATGCAGGGTGCCCTGTTTTCAGTTTTGTTAAGACCATAATGGGTCTTGTTTGGTGGTTAATAAAAGGCACAGCAACAAAAAAAACAAAGTTACTAAACAACAAACCACCGGGCGAAAGACAGAAGACAGCAAAGAGAAGCGAACGATAAAGATATTTGTCTTCGCTGCCGAAAAACAAATCACCCAGCGGCCTGTCGTCTAATATTTTACATACCTCCTCTCTTCCTTCATCTCCTCTTCCCACTGCCTCACGAGAAGGTTGTTCCCTTCCCTCCACCAGGTCGCTCTCCACCGTCAAGGTAACCACTTGCGGAAACTTGTGCGGCCAAGGAGGAGCTATTTTTCAAAATTCATAAGTACGCCACGGGGAAGTACGCTGCTTGGTTCGCTCACACACACACACGCACACAAAAGCACTAGCAGTTTTCGGAGAAAACCCGCTTAGGAACCCCTCCGTCTAAGACTAATAGCAGCAACGAAAACAAAATGAAAAAAATGCTAAAAAGAAGCCCAAAAAACCGCAGCAGCAGCAGCAGCGAAACACTTGATTGCAAGTCCAGTGCGGCGGAGACGAGCTTCAAGGTTCCGGGGGCCGTTTCGCTGAAGAGTCTGGCCGAACCACCCAGGCCCAGAACGGTCGCCGTCGCTCGATTCCGAGCTCGTCCGTAAACGCCGGGAGAGGACGACAGGTTTCTCCTAATCCATCAAATTCAAGACGGGAGCCTTTTCGGTGCGATTGCTGCGTGTTAAACGAGGGTTAAATGCTTGTTTTTGTTTTTTTCTCCTCCTCTACTGGTGCGATCCTGCTCATACCCTCTATTGCTCTCTGTTTGACTTACACACACACACACACACACACACACACACACACACACACACACACACATACATACAACCTCCTGGACCGAGCTCGTGCGCTGGAAACCTTGGGCTAGGGCGTCCGGTGTAGAGTTTCTCAGGAATCGATCCTACTAATCCCTCCAACCTGCTGCTAGTCAATCAGTCCTAGAGTGAGCAGCTTGTCCGCTGATTAACGTCCTGGGTTCCGCGTGGAGCAGGCGGTTTTGAGTTGTCGTTCCCGACCATCCACCTCTCGCCCCGTTCCCAGCGGGTTCCAGCTCCGACTGGAGGTGAAGAAAAATGTGTTGTTTCTATTTTGTACTCACCATTCCATGACGCACACCCAGAGACGGAAGAGAGGGTAAAGAAACGACTTTCTGCTTTAAACAACTCTAGTTGAATATATTGAAATCTTTCACAAAACTTAACTGTTGGTAAAACTTAACTCAACTAAACAAACAATCAACCTTCAAAGCCGTTGCAGAGGAAAGAATCGAGACGATACGCGAGCATGAAGACACCCAAAACCATGAGCATCGGAATAGCTTAAAAACTTTCGGTTCCGCGCAACCGGCGAGCCGATCATAACATATTTTCGTCTCGATTTCTCCCCGTGCCTCCACTCGCACCCGTCCGCTAGCACCAACCGCCGAACCGGGACAACTTTTCATTTTGCAGTTTTGACACCGTGCATAAATTAAAACGGCGAACGGCGTACAGCACGCCAGGCAAACGTGTGGACGCGTTTGGAAGAAATTTGTTCCGAACCTGGATCGTGAGCCTGGGCCTGTTGCGTCTGCGGTGGAAACGGTGAGCATTATCACTCGGGGCCCGTTCATCCCGGGTTCGTCGCTTGCGGCCTGCCTGTTCAAGGGGTCGTTCGTTTTTTGACTGCGTTACCCATGTTGGGAAGTGTTTCGATGCGAGCGACAAATGTTCCACGAAAAGGATGCTGTTTTTGTGGTAGTTTATAGAATTTTGGTGGTATTTATTTATAGTACTCTTCTTTACATCGTATGCTGTTTTAAGCATGAGACGAATTCGTGATCTTATTTTGTAATGCTATGTTAAATTCTTAAACTCAAAGAAACTCTCTTAAACTTATTAACCGAGTTTGATTTATTTTACAAATACTATCACTATTTTTTAACATAGGCATGATAATTTCCTGGAAATCTAACCGACCGATTGTGTTTTCTAAATAAACTTTGGCATTATTTTCTGAAAAAATGTAAATTAAACAGTTGGAATCAGGTTGAAAGAAGATTCATTTACATCATTTGAAGAACATTTTAAATACTTGTCAAAGCTATTAATTGGTTTTTCTTCATTTGAAAAAATCATACAAGGTTCATCGATTCTTAAAAAAAACCCGAAAACTTTTCTCACATGTGTAACCATTAAATCTTATAAAAAAACAAACAAGATCATGCATTCGATTTATTTAAACTAATGATAATGTATAAGCTCGGACAAAATTTAAATTATTTGAACTAGCTCATATGTTTTGTAAAACTATTACCTATGTTTAGCATAACACAAATTTTATTGGAATATTATTGGAATATAATTGGTAGTTTGTTTTCGTCCTTGTAGTTGAACTTAATTTTATTTTATTCTAATTTTTTTGGACCAGTGTTATTCTCCAATATTTTTTTTAAATTAGTTTTGTCATAGCCCGAGTTAACTGGTTCATAGCCCGAGTTTACTTATCAAAATCATCGAATCATTTACTCAGTAGACTTTGAAAATTCTGATCAATCTCTTAACGTTATCGTTATCATGTATGCATTATTTCCAATAACTTACTCTAATTAGAAGATTTTTTTAAATATTTCACAAGTATAATTCAAATACAATCTTATCACTGTTACAAAATAAACTGGCGATACGTTCGGTATATCCGAAATATTATGCCGACTACTTGCAGCTGCGTCACACCCATGCATTCGAGCGCTAGCATCCACGGGCACTCGAAACATCCATCACGGTGCAATCCCCGTCGAGTGCAATCCGTCCGCCCTTTGGATAAAAGCACTCAACGTTCCAACGAACGGGAAGTCGTCGCCCGCTTGCATACTCTTAACCAGCCAACGAGAGGCTCCGTGCACTGATGTGGAGCCTTTAATTTGCTATCCATCAACTATGATGCGATCGGTCCCTCCCTTGCTGAACGCCGGAGTGGGCCGGATCCGAAGTCACGGATTGATGAATGGCTTTTCGAATCGCGGGATCTTATCCCGGACGCCTCCCGGTTTCGGCTGCACTTTCCCGAACGGCGGACGACGCTGCGTACGGTTGTTACTTACGTTTGATGGTTCGGTGTGTTTTTGTTTTGAAAATTGCACACCCGTCGGAAAAGGCACGTCCCGGCAAAGGGGGCAGCAGGCGAATGCCCATGCCTTGCCGCACAGTCCCACCCTTCCCATGAGTTTCCGTACCGTTTTGTATTAAATTCGCATTAATTCCGTTCCATCAAATGTTTGCCCGGGGAAGCGAATTCGAGTTGTGCATCCTGGACTCCCTGGAGCTCGAAGCCCGGTGCAGGCGCTCTAATTTCGCGACCAACCCGGTGCAGAACGCAGGACGAGACAGGTCCGTCCTGTTCGGGCTCCCCCGAAAATGGGCGTACCGGAGTCGCGATGATTGATTAACTCCGGTGCAACAAAACCCCCGAAACCGAATGCAAGTGCGATGGATTGCTGAAATTGATGTGAAATCGGTACACGTCCTGGGACGGATTATAGCTCCGGATGCATTGCGGACGAGAATCCCCTGCGACTGGGGCGATAAGATGACCGGTGCCGAATCGGTAGATGAGTGACGTGCCCTAAATGTAAGCCCCGCAGGAGAGTGAGCTTATTTCCTACATATATCACAAATAATTGCAATGTACGATGAATCGGGTTTGAATGAAAAACGAGTGTTACTTACCCGAAGCGGTATGAGAAAATATTGTTTATGTAAAACGATAAATTCTTCTGGCAATTTGTTGCTACAGTTGTAGTCCTGATGGTAACTTTACCATTTGGAAGTAATAGCTTAGAATTTCTGGTTAGAATTGGAATTACTTAGAATAATACGTTCACAACGAAATTTTAATTTTAAACGTCCATAGTGATGACTTTAATTTATGTTAATTCCAACTACCACTTTGAATTGCGAGTCATGTCAGTATCTTAGCAGTTTCAAATAATTTGTTTAGCAAACATTGCATAGTTGATCGGTTTGACAAATCATTCTTTTAAAAAACGCATGCTTTACCAGGCAGTTTTATCAGACATATTCGGTTAAATTTCATGGTTTAATTTAAACATGTTTTCTTCATTAGTGGTTAAATATGTGAGGTAGAATAGTTCACGTCAGAACAGGATTATAGACTTTTGTTACTTTTTTTCTTATACAACATTTTAAAAGAAAATTACAATAATGAAAAGAATACACATAGCTTCGATTTGACGATTTTAATGTTAATTTTTATATTTTAGGAGACATGAGTCATCTCAATTAAGTTAAATTCAACATACTACAACCATTTTTCATCCGTTTCAAACCAAACAAAACTGGGGTAGGAAAAAAATGTCGTGAGATAAAAAAACTACGCATTTGAATTTAAACGTTATAAAAAAATTTAAGTCTAAATATTGTTATAAATCAATACATAAAAATTCCAAGTAAATGTATTTGTGTAAGCGGTAAATTAAAGGTTTAATATTTTAGCAGAAAGGTTAATCAAGAATGTTGATAATTGTATGAAAATATTAATTCAACATCTCGATTTGGGTAACTTTGGCTGTAAAGGCAGAAAACAAAAACATGAAAGAATTCAAATCCATAGGCCATTAAATGACCTTGATTCCTTTTCTTACACTATCGCAACTAAGTCAATTAATTACAGCAGCTCTTCGTACGATCAATCCACGATACTGTTCAATATTTCTCCTTTAATAAACATTCCCCACGGTGGTCGGTCCGGACGGTTCTGCCAATCCATCTTAGCCGCAGCAAATGCGTTTAATCAAACATCGATCGTCTGTTTAATTCAGTGCCTAATTGAAATGTTTTACACCTCACTACGCTCCTTCCGAATGGCATCGCTCATACCAGCACCCGATCCATGACGCTTCGAACGCCTCACCACCGCCAGCAAAACGAGCGCGACAGACCGAGCCTGATCGTGACCCACCGATCTGAGCGATCTGTACGACGACGACGACGACTGTGTAAGGCAGGGAACGCAAATAGGTTGCAACCGAGCACGTGCTCGGCTACGGGGTGGATCTCCCTCCGTGATCGATCACTTGCAGCCGTGGCACTAGGTCCACTCCGCGCTAGAAACGGGTCGATCGCTCTTGCACCGGGCGGGAACAGGTCCCGTGGATCGATCTCGGTTCGACCGTTTTGCGCGAACCGTTTTGTTGTCATTGCGAGGTGACCGCCGGTGGACGTTGCAAGGCCTTACCCGTGTCCGGAGCGATCGGTGGTGGTTCGTTCGCTCCAGAAACAAGCACCCATCCAGCGGCCCAAAGGGTGCCAAGCGGACGAGGGAATGGTGGATTCGAGGTAAACTGGTTCTGGCCCACTGCCACAAGCGACAAAGCCACACAGACACACGCGTTGAATCACAGAAACACACCATGGGGAAGTGGCAACTAGTCGCGGACGAAAAACCCGCGCGCTCAAAACTTTCCCCCATCCCGCTTTTCCCGGCCGTCCGCCACTCGACACCAAACCAGTCGCATCGGAAACGCTAAAAAGCGCGTCACAATGTCAAGCAGCCGCAGCAGCCGATCGAAAGAAGCGACGCAGCCAGTCAGCAGCAGCAGCAGCAGCAGCAGCAGCAGCAGCAGCCAGCAACACCCCGAAGAACATAAGTACCATTTCCACTCACACTACACCCACACAGGCACACACGCTCGCACGCACGCACGCACATGCCCACAGTCACACAGCCAAGCACCGAGCGTGATTATTTTCCCTTTCTTCATCTTCACACCACCCCGCGCGCCCGTCGCCCGGTCCACAAGCTAAACACGAGCGCCAAGAATGTGTGCGTGAGTGTGAGTTTGTTGCGAGCGTGTAGTAGATTTACATAATTGTACGATCGGCCGCCCGCCGGAATCGAAAGAAACACAATCTTCCGTGGGACCCTCCGCTCTACCTCGCCTTCACCCCTCCCCCTCCGACAGGCTCGTTCCCGTCGCACGGCACGCCGAAAACCCCGCGGAGCTCGTTCGAAGTGGAACATTTCATTCTCGCCCGCATTCGATCTTCCCGAAACGCCTCGGGGCGGTTTACAAACTCTCGGTGGCCACGGTTGGCGCGGTCTGTGGATTAGAAAAGCTGTGTCCGGGACGAGGTAAGTCAGGCCGGAGGGGATGAGGGGATGAATTCGTTTGTCGTGTATTTTTTATTTTGGTTTTGTTTTTTTTTGCATCACCCTCGGTTTCGGGAGTTCCGTGTGCGTGGGGGTTGGGAATGGGAGAGGGTAGGAGTTGGGGAAATCGTTTGCCGGTGTGAAGAAATTACAGCCGATAAGGCACGAAGCGATGCTAAAGTGTGTCGGAGCTGCAACGCTCGGGTGTGTTGATAGTTTAGACTATATGAAGACTGGAAGGTAAGAAGTTCTTCGGTGTAATTAACATGGTATATGGATAAATTTCAAAAATTGTTTGATTAGACTAAATTAGTCATCGCGAAGCAAAAAAAAAATACAAATAATCTAAATAAAAGGTAAACTCTAGTCTAGTTCCACCTTGTCTTATTCATCGTTCAATTATGTATTCCAGTAACAAAAGGCAAATATTTGGAATCGAGTTTGTCCACATGAACTTTGGCTACATTAAATAAAGTTTTGTATCATATCAATGCCATACGAAAACGCCAATTTTATTTCATTTCGAAAATTACGAACATAAAATTTGATAAAATATGCTTGAAGATCCAAGAAGGCAGAATGAAACATGCAGTGATATGCTTAATATTCGATTAATTCTTATATTTTCAGCTTGATTATTGATCCTGTTTTTTTATAACACACTACAGCGCATAAATGATTCTTGGAAAAACCATTCTAGTGTTCTAAAAGTAATCATGTGGGTTAAAATCTTCTTCTGAATAAAAAAAAAACGTTTGCAAGTGTTAATAACGTCGCATGATTTTAAAGAAAAATTCTTAGTGTTTTTTGTCAAGTTCTCAAGGTCATTTTCAAGATCAGTAATCTAGATTGATCAAGAAAAGATTTCAAACGATCTTATTTTACTTTATCATATTTTGTCTAGTAAATGAAGTTTTACTTCAAATAATGTGCGAATAATTTCACTTAAATTTGTAATATATTTCTACATAAATCTATGAACAGTTCCTGATTAATTTATGAAATAAAATCGAGGATTCTGTGCTTTCTTGTTCTTTCTTCGACATACCAAAACTGTCTGATGCATTCTTGGCAACAAATCATGAGCTAACCTCAGCCACAAAGACACACAAACAGTGCGCGCTGGGCCAAATTGCCGACCGTGGACAATTATCGTGCGGCGTTGAAACGTTTGCTGCACTTCGTCAATCGTCACCCGCTCCAGACACAAACCGTCCAACGCAGCGCTCAGCTTCGTCACAGCGAACTTTTTTTTTGTGTCGATTTTGTCGTGTCGCTGATGCTTTCGTTCACACCACACGCCAAAGTCATTTCCGATCTCATTCCTAGCGCTTCCTAGCGCGTTCGTTGACACTGCCAATTGCAATCGCACACACAGACCTTTCCTGTTGGCTCCAGCTCGTTCCTTCGCCCCGTTCCAACCAAACGGGCCCCAAGAAGGCACATTAAGCGTGCATCCGACACTGAACTGAGCGTATAAATATCATCAAATGGAAACCGTTTGCGGTAGCGCGCGAACAGTTACAACGAAACGCTGCTGCAGAGAACAACCACAGCAAACGACTGAATACAACAAAAAAAAACACACACACATCTCCCCAAAGGAAAAACAAGACACGCAGCGGCTCCAGCCTTCTCCCAGCGCATCCCCTGTTCGTCTAGTGCTGCCGCACTCCGGCCGTTCTAGGGTCGAGTTCGCGTCCCTAAGGCGGTTGGTGCGTGCGATCTCAAGCTACCGGAGCGAGTCGAGGTCGCAGCAAGTGCGAAATGCCAATGGCTGTAACTGCGCTCATTTGACCGAAGGGGATCGTGATTTCTGTGGATGTGTTTTTGTTGTCGCTGCTGTTGCTGCTGCTGCTGCTGTTGCTGCTGCTGTTGCTGCTGCTGTTGCTGCTGTACTTACCCAACCACTTGTAGGAGAAAAGCATCGTCCGGCCTCCCGCATCGTGCGCCTTCGTACTGGACCGGGCCATTGCCGGGCAATCAACGCCACCGCTTGACATTGTCCACCGCAACAGGCGAAATACCAAAATGATGATGTTCTGCGCAGCGTGTTCTCCCTTAGCAGCATCCTTCTTTCGGTTCGGTTCGGGCATGAGCCCGCCCCGTTCCGGGCGTCGTTCGTGCGATCATTATATTTACCAATTAGCGCACGGGTGTGAATGGTGCGTAATGAGATGTAGTTTGTTTCTAGCCGCCGCCACAGCAAAATTTCCGCTCTCGCCCCGTTTTGTCATGCGCGCGAGCCTATTACTGCGGACCGTGCAGTGCTGGAGGTGTCCGGCAAAGGTGCCAGAGCGTGCAACCGTAACGCTTTCCCCCGGTGCATTAGAACTTAATCGTGCGGCGTGGGTTCCATCACTTCCACCGGGGTGGTTCTGTTTTTGGTGCTGATTATAAGTGGGAACATTTTTGCAGTGTAAACATTTATCTCCAGCGAGAGGTGCTAAATTTTCGGATTCATCATTATGACTGGAATAAACAATGTAAGTGCCAGGTGCTCGTAAGGATTGTCGGACGGATTGAAACATTTTTTGAATCAGTTTAAAATTTTCTACAAGGCTCGTCTCTTGTTAAACTCCTTTGTTCAATATTGAATAAATTTCAAAATAGGTTAGCAATTTGAATTTTTCTATACAAACTTTTCGAAACATATATTTAAAATCAAGCAACATCTCCAAAAACTTGATAATGCCCCTAAACGCGCTGCCTTTATGATTCTATTGCAGTGATTCAAGAGCCATAATCAAGCGACGAACCTTTTTTCGAGAGAATTTTCCTCACGTTCTAGATTTCGTCCAGACATCGCACGGTACCGATCGCTCTACATTACCATTTTATCACAGATCAATCTAGTGATCCACTTTCTCCATGCGCTACGAGACAATGCAACCCGTTCCCCAACACAGTTTGAGAATTTTCTCACTTCCTTTTCTTAGGCGATGACTCATACTCGAAGCACGCTTGATCATCCACTGAAAACCGTATGTTAATTACCATTCTGCTCACTGTTATTACAGAAGCGCAGCTCATCTTATCATTATGATGCACCAAAATGCATGTATTGTGTTCGGCTTTGAAGATGATGGAAGAATCGCACTCTTCTGCTCAACAGTTCTCGTAACAAAAAAGAAAAACCGGAGAAAGAAATGGATGAACTAAACCACTCCGATTAGCGCTTTAGGATTCAGCATGTATTCGTGTAATTTTGCTTGGAAAAAAAATAAAACAAAACCGAACGCCCAGAAGCGATCCGGCCGTAAAGTTTAGCACCCAAAAATTTGCTCTACAAAGCCCACGTTAGATTTTCGTTTGGTGGTGTGTTTGAATCAATGGTTGAAGTGTTTTCGGGACGACCGGGCAACGGGTTCGTGGATCGTGAGACGAACCAAACGATCAGAATGCTACGAAAAAGCTGGTCGCACACAGACACGCGTTGGTTTTCTCGTCCTCACTCTCACACCCGTTTTTCGGGTCGGCTTTTTTCTTTTTCTTTCGGTGCTATCGCTGCGGCGAGGGCGATGTGAAGGCATTAGCATGCCCTAATCATGTTTGTGCGCTTGTTATGCTTTGCTAGCGTCATCGTCTCGCTTTCTCCCGCTGTCGGTGCAATCCGACGGGTCGGTCCGTGTTCCGTGAGCCATGAAGTGCAGAACATTTTTCGTCTCCATTTTGATAAATGCGCTGTTTTATGTGTTATGTACTTGTTTCTCTGTTTCTCTTTCTCTCGATCAGTAAAAAGAAAACATGCTAAAAATGTTGAAAATATCTTACCATTCTTCCCACGAATCGTTTCCAAACGCACCGCAGTCAGCTGGAATTGATAACGCATGAGCCCCTCCCGATCGGGTTCCCTTCCGTTCGGAACGGCAGCTCGAACAAAACACCAACACCGAGCCGGAGGAGATGCGAAGACACACGCACACCACCGAATGCGAATGCCTGTCGACCGCAACCACAACAACCGTTGGTGGACGGAATGTTTTCTCCCGGGCGACGATCGAGAGCCATCATAATCGTTACCGTTGTCACCATTCAAGAGCGTACCCGTAAGAAGGAGGCCCGGTTTTTCGGCCCCAGCACGATGGGAATGCGTGCGAGAGGGGGCGCGCGGTGACGGAGCGGGCGCGCAGGAACCGGAACGAAGGCGGAAAGGTGGCAGAAAAGGGGAGCAGAAAGATCATAAAAATGTGAATACCACAGCGACGCAGACGCAGGCGCAAAACCAAAAATGAAGAAAAAAAAAATAAAACAGAAACACACGGCACACACACACACACACACGGCAAAGGTTTCTCGCCCGCTCCTCGGCCGGTGATCAGCGCGCTGATGAAGCTGACAATGCTGAAGAGTGCGTGCTGATGACCGGGCCGGCCGGCCGGGACGGATGGCGAGGGGAAGCGGATGGGAAGAAGAAATTCGGTTCATCGAACATTCGTCCACAGGTCGAGCGTTGAAGCCGGGCCAGCCTGTTGGGGGAACAAATGAAACGCCATTTTATGGCCGAGGTTCTGGTGACAAGATGAAACATAAGTTTTTCATTTAGGTACGGTTCGGTTCGGTTCGGTTTGGTTCAGTGTTTTCGCGTCGCCTGCGTGCCGTGTCGGTGAATCGTTTTCACCTGCACCGCACCGGTGTCGCCTCTTCTGCAGGCTTCTTCATTGGCAGGGCCATCGTTAGGGGCTGGTTTCTGTGGCACCTTTCAGGCAAGATGACGATACCGAGCGGTTTTGAGAGTGAATTTTGGGATGGAATCTGCATTAAGGAACATTTTACCAAGCACTTACCGAGCAAAAACAATCAACAAATCTTTTCAAAAAAATCAAGCGACGAACCCGGGTTTCTTTCGACTATGGAAGATGCTTTAAAGCAGCTGGATAAAAACCAAAAAAAACGCCTATTTTCATTTCACGGAACACGCTCACGTACCGTGTCGTGCTCGTTCGTTATTGGCGGGTGCTTTCCGGTGCGAAAAGCACGCACGCACACCCACCTTACGCCGCTCCAACGCTTTATTCACAAACATTCACAATTTTTGGTACAAGATTGTTGCGCGAATTACACTCACTCACTATCTACAGCATCCGGGTTGCAGAACGCACGCCGCCCCGGTCCCGCTGCGTCAAGCTGGGCTACCTTACTGTACAAAGCTGAGCTAACGGGAATAGCCGTGTGGCCGACACCGCTGACTGTACTGTCCCTGCTTCTGGCACCTTGTCTAATGACTAACTATTTACACACGTTCGCACAAATCGCACAAATTTACAATCGGCAAATTTTCTCGCGCGCGCCTCCCTCCCCGAGCTATGATACAATAGATGGGCGTGAGGGGATTTTCTCATGAACTGCACATTTTGTTAATGCTTTTGTGTGGCCCTTCCTTCGCCTTTTCCTTCAACTATCCTTACGCTTCGCTTTCGTACCCGATCGCATGTGGTTTCGGTGCCCTCTTCCTTTCTGTCACCGCGCTCTATCTCTATCTCGCTCACACACACACACAACGTGCCTGCCACGGTTTTGATACCCCCCGGTGTTTAGTGCGGTGCAGTATCGAAAAATAAAATATAAGAGAAAAATTAAAAACAAAAAACTCAGCGCGCGCGCGCACACACACACGCGCACGTACAAACGATGCAACATCAACCGGAAGGGGTACCTCTCGTAACCCGAAAGAACAAAAGGAAGAATCGTAGGAGACCCGGGGGCAGGGAAGGAAAAATCCCTCCCCTCCCTGAACGAGGCTGATGGTCCCCATTTGCTGGGATTATCCCAACGGGCGACGGAAGTCGGGAACGGAAGCGAGGGAAGGAAGGGTGGCGCGATAAAGGAACATGGCGATGCGCGGATGTGGATGCGCGGCGGGTGTCAGGGTAGGGTCAGACGATACCTTCGTGATGCTTCATCATTGCTAAAAGGTCGTGATAAGAAACAGCACGCTCGCTCTTCGGCTTCGCCGGCGTTGTCGGTGTCGTCGCTTGTTGCATCCACTGCATCCGTTACCCGTCCGTCTTGCCCTCCACCCCACAAACCCTTTGTTTCAAGGGGTTTGGGCAGGGGATCAGTGCCGCTGGTGAACGGGTGTGGGTGGACGAGCGCAAAACGAAAACATGCGGCGATCCGGCCCTCGGACGGGCTCGCCAGGCGAAGGGTAAATTTATTGTTTTTACTTAGCTTTTTTCACTAGATAAATTTAAGATAAATTACTTTATATATAGTAGATCACAATTTTTCCACATTTTCCACCAGCCACCGCCGTTCGTCGTTCTGTGCCGTTGAGCTTGTTGTTGTTTTGTTTTCGTACACCTCACCTTCAGCGCGTGGTTTGATTTTTTATCCCTGTGTTATTCTTTTACCGTGCTATGCTTGTTATGCTCTCAGTACACTTTTTTGCTCGGTTTTTGCTCGTCGGAACGCCGGGCCCTGGAGGAGTGGGGTATGGAGGAGAGGATCATCTTTTTGCTACCCTTGTTCGTATAAAGACACACACACATACACACACATGCATGCTGAAATTTACACTCAGGCAACTACACCCACCCGGTGTGCAGAAGGTCGAGCGATAGAGGGTTCGTCGCTATCGTTTTAGGCTGTTCCTGGTACTTCCTGTGGTGGAAGGGTCGCTCACCCTGGTCGTTGTTCTAGGGAGTGTCGAAAAAGTGCTTCATGTCGATCGAGGTCGGTGCATCCATGTACTTCACAAGAGATTATGAAGAAACAATACGAAAACAAGGAGTTATTTATAGGGCCCGCTTTGATTAAGTTCATAGTCAGATGCCAATAATAAAAGCGACAAAATTGTCTCGTGTTTCAAACGATTTCACGAAAAGCATGTCTGGCTCCAAAGAAATAAATAGGTTTGATCCAATCTAATCGAATTTTAAAAAAATTGTACAAGAATTAAGAATGATTTTTGTTTTACTAACTTTTCAAAAAGTTGTTTTTTTTTAAATAAAGAAATATGCGTAAAGTTCATCAAAGTGCAAGGCAACAAACAAGTAGAATGGCAACACATTGATAACATTCATCGGAAACTAATCAAATCGAAGTTTACTTAACCGACTAGATAAAATCCTATTTCGAGCTTCGAAACCGCGCAAGAAGTGCTATCGTCTTCTTTTTGTTCTAATTATAGATACGACTATATTCGCCATAATTTCCACCCCGCAAAGCAAAGGAAACAAAATCGGTCCACACTGCACCACATATTACTCAAACACCCACTTCCCAATGCCACCCACAGCTCGCAGAAAAGCCCTACGTGCGTTCACCGGTCGGACCGATATGCTTCTGTGGCTGTGCAAAACACTCTGGCTGGGGTTGCAGCTGCAGAGAGAGAGCAAAAAAAACATAGAAGACAAATAACTCGCCGTATCCAAAAGCACTCTCAAGCGCAGCACGTTCTTCTGGTCGAGCGGCAAACCGCGAGCCGGATATGCTTTGCACACAAAAATTCCGTCGCCTCCCTGGGGCTCATCAGTCTATCTCGCGAGGTTAGCCACGATTACCGCGGCATCGTCGTCGTTGCAGGAACAGCTCTTTCTCCACCCCTCCCGATCCCCATTTCGCGCGCGCGCTCACACACAAACACACGGTTTCGGTCGGTAGTCAATTGTTGTAGTACCGGGACACGGGCACAATATCGCGCATTAACCCAACCGATTACGCTCCAGCAAGCCCAGCGTGAGGACCGAAACGGTGCCCCATGCGTGTCCAAGAGCGGGGCCCGAGCAAGGGTTTTGCTTTTCTTCCGAGCTGCCTTCTTCTGCTTCCCTGCCAAAGGGCATTTCGGGGCCGGTTTGCCCACAACGGAACGTGGGACCCACCGGAGCCGACCGTATGGCGAGGGAGCTTGAGCGGGTCTCGAGGTCTGCGGGCGGGCACGGGTAAGATAAGTTTCATAAAGCATAAGCTAAAAAGCGAAAATATCGCACACGAGATTATGAGCCGGTCTTAAAAGGGTTCGGGCAAGAAAGGGTTTTGCAGGGTGTGTAGGTTTCTTGTCTCGCGCGCGCTGTTGGTGGTGGTGCAGGATTAGAGCACTCGAGCGCTCGCTAACTAATTGACGGGGCACAGGGGAGCGGGATATTCACGAGGCCAGCCAGCACTGGCAGCCTGCAGTTTGCAGCATATTGCAGCCCGCACTCACACACGCTCAGCATAATCAACTAAAGCGAAGTTTTTGGACGGCACTCGAACGCTGGGCTGGAACATGCGAATCAACCGCTCGGTAAGACAAAAAATAAACCCGACCTCGAACAGCCGACGGGGGTTATTCGGTGCACGGTCAGTGCCCAGGTCGTGGTCAGTTTTCGGGGCGGGCAGGACTTCGCGCTAAAAGGCAGGCGAAGGCAAAAGAAAAGAGAAAGAGATCCCGTGCCGTGAAGGTTCTACCGGCGAGCGTGCGCGCGCGCGCGTCCCAGCACGCTCGTGTGTTTGAGCGAAAGAGTCGACTGTTTTGCTTTCTCCCCGCTCCCTCTTCGTTTTTCGGTGGTGGACTATCATATCACCAGGAAAGGGGTGTGGCGGGAGGGGGGGAATGGGAAACGGGACCAAGCGGGAAGCATTGGGTAGTAATTGTTTTAACAAACGCGCCAGGAGCGCCTTCCCGCTCGATCCACGTTCGCCCGTACTCTCCGAACGGTGCATCACGCAAGGGACAATTGCATTCCGGTGCTAGAGCGAACGCGACGGGCGAAACAATATTTTTCCCACCCGTACACCCGTACGGTGAGAGGGGACCCCCGGGGGAGGGGGCACGCGGTGAGGTGAGAAAATTGAAATATACCAGAGTGCGACCGGTGCGACGAAATTTTGCATCAACAACCGGCCGTCCCTGCCAGTCGTAATGTCTCTAAAACGCCCGAAAAACGGAAAGGTTCGCTGCGTCAAATTGCAACAATTATGCAGCACACGCTGCCCGGTTCTGAACGGGACGCACTGGCGAACAAGATGGCGTCCACCGTGCTTGTCTGTGTGCCTTTTTTCGGCTCACGGAGTTCTTGAAAACGCGGCTCGATCGATAGTAAAAAAAAAACACAATAAAATGGCCTAGCCAACTCGTCGATGGCGGCCACAAGCCGCAAGCGCGATTCAATCGATCCAATTTCCGTACGCTATTCTATCTGTGCGAATCAATCTGAACTGCATGACGCTTGATTACCGCAACCGCGTCTATTGCCGTGTAATTCGATTGCGCCTCGGCTTTCCCCTCTCCCGGACCTCATCCGGGCGATCGCGGGAAGTAAAGCAGACAGTAAGAGTGCGGGTTCGTCGCTTTCGAAAAACGAACACCAAGTCTTTCGTGCGTTTTAGACGATTTGGTTGAGATTGAGCGGTGGATATAGCTTCTCATGAGTGTATTGTTGTGTGTATGTATGTGTGTACGTGTGTGCATCGCCTGGTTTTGAAGAATTTCTATTTAGACGCCTCCCCAGGAGGTCCTTTAATGCGGAGCTCTCTGGGTTTCGTTCGCCTTTTGCGCCCTGTTCGCTTCCAAGCGGCAAGGGAAGGAAAGGAAAGGGAGCATGGGATTTGGTTAGAAATGAACAACAATAAAGAGTGATTACAAACAATCGTCTCGCAAAGCGAAAAATGTAGATACTCATCTCGCCCGGGCACGGGCGTTCGTTCGAGCTAGCCGGGAACTGTTTGTGGAATTCTGGCCGATCATTCGTTTATGCTATTCTAGTATTCATTGTGCGATTTTTCTTCCAGTCCCTACGGGTTCGCTTTCCCCTGTGTGTGTGTGTTTTTTTCCTTGTAACTTCCAAACCTACCTAATGTATAGTTATTTTACAATCATAGTTACTGTACACTGCCGCACACATGCAGCCAGTCACACCGACCAAATAAAAACACGCAAACACAACCAACTAACTAGCGCCCTAGCGCAAATAATATAATAATAATAAATTCTCGCTCTCACTCTCTCTCTCTCTTTCTCTCTTTCTCTCTCGCCCTATTTATCTCATTCGATCTCTCGCTCACAAGGACTCACAGTCTTATGTCGCGCCGTACACGCCGGCCATCGCCATCGCCAGCACCCTCCGCCGGCTATCGTTCGGCGAACGTTTCCCGGCACTTCTGCACCTGCCCGAGCACCCGGTCGATCCGGTCGACTAGAATCTTCACCGACTTCTCCGGCAGCGGCGGCAGCACGTCCCGTATCTGGGCCGTCGTCGTCCGCTCGAACAGCGCGTTCAGCCGCTGGCCGACGCTCGCGTCCCGCAGCGCCTCGAGCGCCCGCACCGTCGACCGCCGGAACACGCACAGGTTGTCGAGCAGCAGCCCGTGGTACGCTTCGTACTTCTTCAGCAGCCGGTAGCCGTGCAGCAGGCCGGACTCGTTGTCGAGGAAGACGAGCAGCGCGGTGTCGGTCTGGCGGGCGAGATTGTGCGCCGGGGCCGCCATAATGTCCGCGTTCCACTGGAAGTTGTACAGGTTGTTGACGACCCGGTCGAGGTTGGCGATCAGGTAGTCGAACACGATCAGATCGGACCACTGGGCGAGCTCGACGAGCCGCTCCAGGACCTCCGGTGTGGGCGGTTGTGGGGCGGGCGATGGAAGGGGCGAGGGTGCCGGTGGCGTATCACGCCCGTCTGGCCGGGCCGGACCGAGCCGATCGAGGAGTAACCGGCGTACGCTACCATCGCGCGCCGGCCGATCCAGTCCTTCCGTGATGTTGCGCACGTCGAAGCGATTCAGATGCCGCTCCAGCGGTCGGAACGGTTGCGGAATGCCGGCCGGTTCGAGGTTCCCAATCCATTTCGTGATGACGACGGGTTTGGTCGGTTTCCACTGGGCACCGGCTAGCTCTTCGGTGGCCGCCGCCCAGAGGCGCGCGTCCGGATCGATGATGGAGGCCGCACTCGGGGCCAAATTCGTGAGGTTCAGCAGCTGGCCGAGGTAGAACGAGAACAGCTCGCCCTGTATCTGGTCCGTGTTCTGCCGGTAGCGGGCGCAAGCGCGCGTCCCATCGCGGAACACCAGCAGCCGGTTCTGCATGCGCCCACAGCCGATCTCCAACCGTTCCACCTCCGCCTCGCGCAGATACTGCGCCCAGGCGTCACTCTGCCGCCGATCGAAACCCACCGGAAGCGCTCGTTCAACGCTCGCCCCCCAGTAGATACCGTCCCGTATCACATCCTCACCTTCGCCGCGTCGTTGCTCACCTTCTTCCAGCTTGCTCGAGCGCGATTCACGCCGCTCCGGACGCTCGACCGCCGCCGCACCACCCTTCGCTGCGCTTCCGGCCAACAGCTGCTCCACGATGGACGTGGCCACGGGCGCCGGCAGGCTCTCGAGCCCGTTCGGATGCACGAACGCGGTCAGATCCTCGGCACCGGCCAGCTTTTCCTCCGCGATGAACGAAACGGACGCGTACCGGGCGCGCGCACCATCCTCCATCCCGCGTATGTCGTCGATCGTGGGAAAATGGGGCAGCTCGTGGGCTGGACGGTGGGATGGCTGCATTGCGGCCGGACCGGGTGCGGGTGCGGTACCGTCCGGTAGCACCACCTTCGACGCGGCCTGGGAGATCCCGATCAGGGGCACAAACACACCGAGTGCCAGCCCCAACGAGAAGGCGGCCAGCACGCTCAACAGGCAGGCCTGCCGCTGGAAGGCGCGCCGTCGTCGCGCGGTCATCGACATTGCACTGTCGCCACTATCACGCTCTTGTTCACAACAGGCACCCGCTTCGACCGTGCGCACGTCAAACATTTTCCACGTGTGCCGACTACACGCACACACACACACACAGGCACGCTCGTACGCACAGAAACACGTGTTTTACTTTATTTTTCCCTTCCAGCACCAGCGCGCACAAGACACAAAACCGCACACGAAAAATATCAGACCTGACCGGCTGAGTCGTTTAATTTGCTGTTGATCGGGTGGTGGCCACTTTTTTCGACGTCAAATCGCACGGCTTTCCGGGGCACCACCTTTCGGGAAGTTTTTCCACCCACCCCAAGACACACGTCCGCGCGTTCGGGTTCGTCGCTTGCTTTTTAGTTGTATTTTTTTTGTTTACTTTATATTTATCCGCTGTTTGGCACGGCCGTTTTTTCTCACCCACGAGCGTCACACACACGGGACACACGCGAAGATCCGCGCACCGCGATTGCACCGCTATCCACGATATCCGCCCGTTTCCGCACCACTCACCACTGCCTCCGCCGCGCTTGACTTTGTCGTTTTCATGCGCTGCACTCACTCTCCGCCGCGTTGTTGTATCGGGGGGGGATGGGGAGGGCTTATAATAATTGATTTATTTGTGCGCGATAAACTCTTACCCCCGGTTCGGCTCAGTATCCTTTCTCCGCGACGTGGCGGGGGTGCGGTGGAGACGAGAACATTTTATATTTTCAATAAAAAAAAAGAAAACAGCACACACAACAGCGGGGCGAACGACGAAAATCTTCCGTAAAAGCAAAAAAAATAACACGAACTCCTCCACACTCAACACCAAGGCACTTGAAAGCACAAACACTCACACACACGCACACACAGCGCAATCACGCACCAGGTTTGATCTTTTTTTTTACCTCGCTTCTGTTGTTGTAACTTTTCTTTTTGATTATTATTATTTTGCGGCAACCGGGGAAGTATTTTCGGTGCAGCCGGTGGAAGTATTATTTTTATTTCGTACACTTATTTTTTTGCGTTGGGCGCACTCGGAACAGCACACGAGAGCGCAAAGGGGAAGACCCACGGGGCACAATGCCGAGCACAATCACGATTCTCGGGACGCTTCCTTCCCCCGAGTGAAGCCACATAAACAAGCGCACGTACACTCTCTCTCACACACACAGGCACATAGGCACAGGGACACGGTTAAAAAAGCACGCACCAGGTAGGGATGGGGGAGGAGGCTTACGAGGCTCGCTTTCTGCCCGATCACGATTGGGGACAATAAATCCTTTTCGCCGCGGCAACGGACGCAACGGAGCGCGGTTCCGCTTCGGCAAACGGTACGATATGGTTCGGGCCCCGGCTGCGACTGATTGCCTCGTACGCGGTTGCGGCTCGTTAGCACACGGTGCCCGCTGCTGGTGACGGTGGCATCGGGCGGTGGCGCGGTTGCTGTTGCTGCAGGTACGGAACCGGCCCGACGGTTCTACACATTATCATCGATCACCGCGCCAGTCACCGCGCAACACACTAGCGACCGATTTCCGGCTACACTTTCCGATCGATCGACTGGGGGCGCCACCGTGCTGGGGCAACATTATTTCTCACTGCATCGCACTCGCACACAGGACACACCCTTTCCACTTGGCACTTGGCACGCGTGCGATACACCGCTCGCTGGGAGGTTCGTCGCTTGATGAGAAAAACAACCGTCCGAAGCGTTTCACACACGTCCTGGAAATAGAAAACGGAAGCACGGAGTAAGAAAACAAATTCGGGGTTAGTTTCAAATCGTAATGGAAGCGACCGGGCTGCATGGCACAAAGTTCGGCTTTCGACTTAAAAGACACACATACACACAGACAAGCGCACACAATCCCCGATTAAGTCCTCGGCCGGGCGGTTCGGTGCTTAAGCGTCGCCTAAATGGACGCGCGTACCGGACCCTTATAAATAATCTTAAGTACAGAAATGCATCAACCGCCACACGCTCCTTGCCTCGCCCGTGCTTTATCAGCGGGCGCGCGAGGCTTGAATGAACGACGGAAAAGCGGACCAACAGCAACAGGGGGGAAAAAAATCGAAGAGACGAAACAAAAAAAACCCACAACGCAGCGAACGCAAAACACCCACAACACTCAGCACCGGCCCGAGGGGCCATCCCGGCGTCCCTCCCGTGCGTTCGTTCGTTTTTCGAAGCGCTTTATGTGTGTGTGTGTGTTTTTTTTTTTCGTTCGTTCACTTCGCTTCGCTTCGCGTTTCGTTCCATGCTGGCCGCCCGGTCCCAAAACCGTGCCGCGTGTCCTCCGTGGAGCAGCAGCCGCTTTTCTGGTGCGAGATTTTTCTTCCCTGCCTCTCCGGCGCGAGTCCCCTATTGCGATCGGGGCCGTTCTGGGACGTTTTGGAATTCTTTATCGTTCCACTCGTTCTCGGTTTGCCCTGCGCCGCCTGATTAGCCCCTCATCCCGGGCCCGCCGCTCGTTCTCGCCTCAACCCGGGAGCGCATATCTCGCACACACGCCCTTGTGTGTGCGTGTGTCTGTTTGCTTGCTTTTATTTTTCACCTCACCGTGTGTTCCGGAGGTGTTTTCGAGCGCGCGTCTGCGCGCGTACGAAAGGGCAAAATATGTCCCAGGGTCGAAATATGTTCCCGGGGGCCGTAGCCACTTACACACATGCCAGACCGGCTGACACGCACTCAAGGAGGGTGGGAGGGAGGCTTCTTCGTTCGCCACTTCAGCCCCCCTTGGCCGAGCAGCACCCGATGGCTCCAAAGGGTTCACTCAAAACGCTCGGCCCGGACTTGGGGTGTTGTGTGTTTCGGTTTATCGTTTCATTTCAGCTGCACCACCGTCCAACCGACCGGCCATCAAGTGGCCTGGGTGGTGAGGATCCTGCATGCGAACCGCTCGACAGACGCCTCGGGGCGATACAGTGTGTGTGTGCGCGTATGTGAACGGGCCTGTCCGGGGCCTCGACAGTTGAAGAAGGTATATGCTACACCCGCACGGGTCTTCTCGAGCGTCGGGAAGAAAACCCCTGGGAGGAAAGGACGGTGGGCGGGACGAAAAAACATCAACCGGTTCAAGTTACGCACATCGATCTGCCACAAACGGCGGCTCGCTCTGCCCACGGGTCGAGAAGATTCGGGACGATGTGTCCTCAAAAATCCTTATCCTTTATCCCGAAAAAAATGAAACACACACACACAAATGCACACCCGAAAAAAGGCTCCAACCAGACGCACTCACGCACCGTCGACCGCAATCCGTGCCCGGTAATCGTTCGGTCGCCCAGCCCGGGTCGGTTGGTGTGTGGTTAGCTCGACTCCGAAACTTCAGTCCGTTGGAAAAATCTCGTGTTTCACCCGCGGTTTTGATATCACCTAGGACATCGTCGTTCGAGAGAGAAAACGCACACAACACGAACTCTGTTTTTTTGGAAAACCACATGAAAAAAAACCCTTATTTTGATTTGGGTGGTTTCTTTGGAGGAACTCGTTTGAGGGTGACTTCAAACAGCGTCAGTAATACATGGGCAGAATCGTGGAAACAAAAATTGAAACACTCTGCTTTCCGTCGGAATTTTGCAACATTGAATCGCTGCTCCACCGGCGGCACTGTTTCCGATGTTCTTACACAGCTAATTGGTGCACAGTTCTTAGCACTAAAATCTCCACCGAACACTTCAACCCACCGAGTTTGACTGCCGCAGAAAATCGACGATTTACACCTTTTTTTTCGAATAACTTGCAATAGCTGCCACTTCGCACCGGAGCAACACAAAACTCTCGAAACGGTTTTGCTAACCCTCCAGACACAGACCGAGCACCCGGGCGAGCGAAATCGAAAAGATGGACCGTTCGCCACGAAATCTAGCACTAAATTGGCGGCTGGTGAGCAAGTCCGGCTGGCTGGTACTCGGTTCTGGTCCGCCGGACCGACCGATCTCTCGACCCACACACAGGTGCATCTCGCACACCGTTCGCTCTCGCGCCAGAGAGAACCCGTGGAATGGGAGGGAGAGAGAGAGAGAGATAGAGCAAGAGTGAGAGGGAAAAAGTAAGAAAAAGAGCAAAAGAGCTAGGTCCTCCGTGAAAGCTCGGGAAGCTTTCGATCGACACCACCGGCTGTCTCGCTCTGGCGTGCGGGATTCGCCCGGGAGCTCGGGTTTCCGTGTGGGGAGGCACCGGGGGAGCGTAAAAATTAATAACAATAATCAAAGCAAGCCTGTCACGCAATGTAAATGCCTGTCAGTGTGCGGGACGTGTGGGACGGTTGCGAGATTTCGGGAGTTTCGCGCTGCAATGCACCGACGGGTTGCACGGGCCCGAGCTCGACACCGAATTGGACCACGAAATGCAGTTTGCCGAGGAAATTATGTTGTGAGTCGCTGGGTGGGGTGTTTGGCAATGTTTTTTTTTATGTTTTTGTTTGCTGCTGTTGGGATTTCGTACTTTCGGCTCATGATTCGTCGATGAAAATGGGATGGTTTTGGGAATAGGAGAGATGGTTATATGGGCTGACACAGATAAAAAATAGGAAAACTGGGTTCTTATAGACTAAAAAATCAATAACTACAATCAATAAAACGAAATATTTTAAGACGAAATTGCATAAAGTTTGTTCATGATATTTAACGAATGGGTTTAAACGGGTATGTTAAATACCGAAAGAAGTCAGCTTTTTATTCTCCGATACATGTTAATGGTATCAAACTGACAGAAAAAATAAATATGAGTTTAGAAGTACTGAATTGTTCTTTTGTAGCATGATATTTTTACTGACAATTTTTATTCCTTTTACTCACAGAGTATGATATACTTTTGAATTTTTATTTATCTATAAGGCTCAACCTAACATTGCTTGCCGTTTAATGACATAAAAAAATGAAATAATTTGATATCAGTTTGTAAACAGAAACTTATTGATGTGCTCACTACTTCGTGTAGCGTTGCAAAATTAAGTATCTTCAGTCTTAAGCCATCGAAACAAATTTCCATCATAAAATCCTCTACGAAACATACCTTTTAACATTTTAGAAACCTCTAAACGCTTCCCAGCGCAGAAGGTCCATTTTGCCGACGGCATTTGCGGCATCAACAATCTTTTCTGCGATCTTCTGCACGCGGCGAGTTGATACTCCTGGTGGTGAGGATCAGCTTCTCTCTGCGTTTCTCTCCTTCTCTTTCCCTCTCGCAAACGATATCTCGTGGCTGTGGTCTCGCAACCATCGTCACCAGCCCGTTCATTTCTTCAATGAGCGCCACCAAAACTCCGTGGAAACCAGCGCTCGCTCGCACACTCGCCAATCTCTTTCTCTCGTGCTGGAACTTTTGTTTTCTTTTTGTAAAATAAAGCAAAACTGGGGAGATCATATGCAGCATAAAAAAAATGAGAGAGAGAGGGAGCGAGTGCGCGAGCTTTTTAATCCTACACCAACACAGCCACAACTCGCCCGGTAATGCGTCATGCTCGCTGCGTGTATTTTTATGTTCCACGAGCCTGCTGGGAGAGACAATGGAGCCACAAAAGAGCTCGCGAGAGAGAGAGATAGGGAAGGAAAGAGCGTGAATAAAAACCCACGGTTGCACCCACACACCGCCAGCGTCATCACATCGCCACGTTAAGGGAAAAAGAACGCATGCGCATAGTTCAAACAACCGGAATAAATGCGATGGACATGGAATCGCGGGAGGAGGGAAGAAAGAGGACATACCTGTCTGAACTTGATCATGGGAAGAGTCGGTAGGCGAATGGGATGGGACGATTGAAGACGATCGCGCTGAAGCGAGAAAGCGTTCCGTGCTCATAAAAAGCTCATACACGGTGTATGAATACGATCGTTTTCGCATGGTTTTCTCCAACCTTGGCTGTCGATGCATTCCCAGCGAAGCCCTGCTACGACATCTGCCCATGATAGCGGCTTGGAATGGATCATGCTGTCTTGGGTCGTAGAGATGACAAAACCGGGCAGCACTAAACAGTGCTGAATTAAGTGAAGTCGCTAGGAGCAGCCGAAGAACGAACCACAAATATGATTACCACATTCCACGCACGAATAAGAGTGAGAGAGTGAGGGTGAAGAACAAAATAAAAACACTGAAGAATTTAATCTTCTCAAAGCTCTCCGGACTGGGCAGAAGCTGGGCAGAAGAGAGCACGATCGCGAGAGAAACATCCAACGGAGTCTGCAGGAGAACAACACAGCCGCCGCACGCAATATCCATGCGGGCGAGAACGAGAGAAGAAGAGCAAAGCGAAAACGGTGAGAAAAAAAGCCACTGACAAAAATTAATACGTGTATACATGATCGTTCACGATCTTTGTCTGGCACGCTGTTTGGTAAAAAGCCGGTCCGGGCCAGTGCGAGAAATAGGTGGAACTGCATTCCACGTGCAAACAATATGACATCCTTTTGGGACCGTTTTCCTGCCCTTCGTAGAAAACTGGTGACCGGATGCAACAGGGCATGTGCGTCTGCACACTCGCACGGTTACGCAGGATCGGCTGCTCGTGCGATGCAAAATAAACCACGATCGATACATTGTTTTTTACGAGCTTTATCACCAACGCGAAGGGGTGGAAAAAATACACGTACGTTTCCAGCACCATAACTACCATTCCAGCACCGAAAATGGATGGAAGCTAGCCCCAGTCCTAGAGGCGAGGTAGTTTTTATTACGGCAGTATGAATTATGAGCCACTCAAAGCGTACGCGTTCCTGCTTGCGCGACACATTCCGCTCGCCCACCGGACCCGCCACCGGTGGACTATGGATACTTTCGATATCTGTTCGGCCCGCGCCAGCCCGCCTCGGTTTGGCGACGGAGAAGGAAAAGAAACACCGAAACGATAAGAAAATACCATATTAAATTTTATTGATATCTATTTTTCACTACGCGCAGCATTAAAACACATTATGATAACGGCCGTCCACCGGTCAACCGTACCTCGGCACCCGAGGGAGGGATGGGCTCGTCTGTTTGTCTCCACGGCTGCTGCTGCCGCGCAAGGGCCGCCGGGTGGAGGTGCGTTGTCCGGGCCTGGGCTTGGTTGTTTTTCTCAGCAATTCCGAAAATGCAAATGAATTCTTCAAAACGTTTGATTGGAGCCTGAGGTGCGTCGAGCGTGAAGCGTGAATCCGGGAACGGGTTGCTGACGTTTGACACGCACCCCTTTGCCTGGTCACCCTGAGCCTGAGCGGGCCCGTTTTCGGAGCTAACGGCATCCTGACGAAGTTTAGAAAACCAAAATATGTGTCCCGGCGTTTCTCCTGCGATAGTTGCGGCTTGGTTTAGTGTGCGCTTCCGTTTTGAGTGAGAGTTTCATATTTTGGTATAAAAGATTTCAAGCGACGAACCTTTTTTTTAAAGGAAACTTTAAAAAAGTGTCTCTATTTTCTAAGAAAATTTCTGACAAAATTTTAAAAATCAAAATCTGTTTAACAGTTGTAACTGTATATACTTCCGCTTTAGGTGATGGTAACAAGCTATAATACGAAAGATTTGAAGTAATGAATATTTTTGATAATAGATAGCAAACTTACATCATAAGTTATAAGATAAAGATCTCATTTTTTAAACAATTATGAATCACTTGATGAATAGTGTGTTATATTTGATTGGTTTTTTTATCCTTTTTTTTGACGTTTAATAAATAGTTCACGGGCGCACTACGGGGTTAAAAGCGAGCGTTGCGACATGTCATCAATAAAACCATCGGTAAAAATTAAGGCAGTTTTACTTTTATTGACAAATATTTCTTTTTGATAAAATCAGTTCATTTAAAAAGTGGTTTTTCATAAAAAAAAGTTGTTTTCTAACATTTCTAAGCATCTTAATAAAAAAAGATGTAGACATAATTGGTTTGAAAAGTCACAATACGATTATTTTTGTATCGCCATCATGCAATTCATATAATATATGTAATTAATATAATTAATTCAAATCCCTGTCAAAAAAAGCCGGATTCCAGAATATCCCGTCAATTATTCAAATAAAAGAAATTTTTGATATCTTGTATAAATTGCTCACTAACTTATATGTTGGAATATATTTGGAAAATCGATTAAAAGACGAACAAGAATTTTAAATTCATTACAAACGATGAACAACTAAAATTCAAAAATAATGTTTCACTTTAAAAACCCCACCATTCTATACATATTCTATACCGACCGTTCTAGCATTTCCATTCTTGAAACAATAAGAAAATTTAGAAAAACAAAACAACAATCGATAACGCGCGATACCATCTCGGTGCTCGACAAAGGCAAATTAATCAACGTCACAGCGCAAAGAACCCGAAACCCTCTGCACGTCCCGTTGCACCACGGGCTGCAGCAGAAGCAACAACGCCGAGCTCCGTCGCGCTCCGGCAACAATCAATCGCGCTCACACGTGCACGAACCGATTCCCCCGGCCGCGTCAAACGAAAGCAACAGCACCGACGCATGCGGCAACGGCAGCAGTAACAGCCGTCAATCGCCGTCCTCCAGGTAGGTAGCCCCTGCAGTCAACTCAATCAACCGATCTACGATCGATCGATTCGAACACTCGGCGATTCGCGATTGCCTGACGCGGTCCCCGTCAGCGCAAGGGAGGACGCGCCGCGTGACGGACGGGCCTCGTAATCTGGCACATTATGCTGTCGTGTGTCGTGAACGATTTGAGAGCGATCGAACGATGGTTGAGAGGGGAGAGCGGAAAGAGAGACAGAGAGGAAGGGGATGCAGCAGGCCTTCCCTTTACACCTTAAGGGCGTGGGATCGATAGCGTTCGCGAAAAAAGGAAATGCTTCATGTGAGTCGTAAAATCCTCCCGCTCGTTGGATCAGCCGGAGATCATCTCAGCTTTAAGGCACCTTCCCGAGCGGTCTCACCAGCGCCTGCCACCAGTGTGCCAGAAATCAACTTCTGCACAAACGTCTGCCCACTCGCGGGCGCATCTCCCTTCCATGCCTCTCACCCATATCGACATCTTTCGAATCGTCCCTCTACGATCTGCTCAGCGTGATAATCAATTAATCATTGCAATATATTTATCTGCGATCGATGGATGGATTGTACGGCGCAGGGTACCATTCGTACCTTCCCTTCTACACCAACCACTCACATACATGCAGCCACACTCGCACACACACGCGGCAAAGTGTCAGCCCGTCATGAGTAGGGGAGCGCTTGTCGCAAACACACATCGCGCTTGATGTCGCTATGCCGCAACGCAACGATTCACTCCCTCGGGGTAGTAAAAGAATCCCTCCTTGCTCCTCCCCAACACCACCTTTCTCACCATGGGTTGGCGCTGCCGCTGGTGCCGATCGTCGCACCGCATCAAGTTGCCGTTCGCCGACTCAAAACTTCGCCGGGCCAAGCAAATGTGAAGGGGAAATGCATCCGATGTGCAACCGCGCGACGGCATCCGTGCGTGTGTGTGTGTGTGTCTGTTCGCTTCCCGGCCCGGGTCGAGCGAAGAGGCGTGCACGCTGGGCCCCGCTCATACACACCGATGGATGGAACATATATAAAACATGATTATTCAGCTCCGAGGGACAATAATAACATTTTTCTCGTTTATTAAAGATTTATAAAGTATTTTCGCTTCGACGTTTATCGCTCGGGCCCGGTTCGGGGCGCCTCGGTGGGAAACGGGGTCCACGGGAAAGAACAGCGAACGCCCGGAGTGCTGCGGTTGGTGGCATCCCGACCTCGGCTGCGTGCAAAACCAACCACACTCGGTTTGCTCTCGTTTCTTTCCGCACGGCACGTTCCGCTGGACGATTGAGCTCATGTTTTAGAACGGTGCGCCAAGCGTTTCATGTTCATGTTTTACGCATCCCAACCGGGAGGTGGGGTGGAGGGCTCGGTTGTATTTTAGAATCGTTTGCATCTTCCATACAGCGTGTGCAATCTGCACCGCACAGCGCTCACCCGTTGCCACCGAAGTTCCCCCGCACAAATTAGTAGCATTTTGATACCCGCGGGGTGGCTTAGGCGGAAGAAGCCACGGTGCGCTTCGGACGGTGAAATTCCATCGCACTGCCACAGCCCGAGCAAGAGACCGTTCGGGACCATCAAACGCAGCACGACCGTAACGTCAATTCTGGCTAATTATAACATATATCAAAATTAATTACCGGTCGCCTTGGCAGCGACGGTGCAGAAGTGTCGTTGCTGTGTTTTACTGGCTAGGAGGGAAATCGCCTATCGCAAGTGATAAATCGTACTCTGTTTCGCCCGGGTTTCCCGGGCAGAAGACGAGATTGATAGCCGTAACGCACCGCAGGGCGTTAAATATGATGCCCTGCGTTGCGATTGCAAAAGTGATCGAGGCAGTTTGTGGTTTATTAGAAGGTTTTTTTTTTTATTGAGTTGTTTTAAGCAAAGAACAAATAAGTTAAAATTACTTAAAACTGTGGTTTAAAAGATTCACTCAAAATTTTTTGCTGTATACTATTAATTTATGTTTTTTTATTTTTTTTTCGGTAATCAATAAAAAATATTTTGTTAATAATTAAAATTTTTCTCTTATAATTATAAAACCAAAAATTATATAACTATTATTATTTGACAAAAATTTTGCAAAGTCTATCTTTCAAATGGCTGCATATAACTTCATTTTTTGTTACTTATTTTGTTTGTTTATTAAATCGGCAAAAACTGGATAATTGAAATTGATTCACTGAAATAAAGAATTCTTTCTTGTAAAATGTTAAAAGTTGTTCAAGAAAAAAAAAATTCAATACATTTCGTTAGAAATTCTTTACATCCAGGAAGTATTTTTTAACCATTAAGTACATATCAATGTAAATCATAGAGAATAAAAATTCTGGAGAAAATAATTTCCACAAGATATCTTAGTTTTTGTCAACAAGATTTTGTAAACAAAACAATTGACTAAAAATCACAATATTTAACAATTAACAATTGATTGATAACAATTAACACGAAATCACAATTTAAAAAAAATAACTTTAAAGGCTTTGAAATAGATAAAACATGTGACTCTAATGATTTCATATCGCTCCTCAAGTCCCTTGCAGTCAGTACGAACACAATAAATACCAAATCGGCGCAAATGCGAATAGCTCCACGTGACAGATCTGCATTCAGTCCGCACATACGCATGCAAACGCACACACGCCCATTTGTGCATTCCGTTTCACCCGTCCAAAACTCCGACCGGGTCAGACCACCACACCCGGTCGCCGCACGCAGCATAATCCGCACGAAGCTTAAACGGTTCACTTTGACACCATTTACTCTTTAATACCCGTTTTTGATAAAATATGCTTATAACCTCCTAAGCATTCGCAGCCACCAGCACCAGCATGGGGGAAAAAAAATCCCGCGCACCATTCCACTGGACGCCTATTTGCGGAGCTTAAGTGAAGCAAATCCACCTACGTGACCGGAGGATCTCGGGGTGGAGAAGATCCCGCCGGCCCAAGAGACCTGCTGACGATGGTGAGCATTTGATGCTCGGGCAAGCAAGCAGGCAGGCAGGCATGTGGAGGGGCGTATCGAGCGCTTGCCATCACGTTCATATATTCTCACGTGTCAGTTTTATCTGCCCATGCCTTTGCGTTTTGCGGTTCGCTTACGATTCTTGCCCGTGACGCCTCGCGTCGCGTTCGTTGCTTGTGTTTGCGTTGCAGTTTTTCGTGTTTTTGTCTTATATTTTTGGGAGCCTTATTCCTGTGAGTAGTTTTGCTCTATTCATTCATACTTGTAATAATTTGCGAAAATAAATATAGAAATCATAGCAAACAAAGGATTTAAATTCTTCCTGAAATGTGCCAAAACAAAAGAAGACATATTTCTACACTAAGTAAAATTGTTTATAAAACTGAACGTTATCTCAATCGCAACTAAACCTAAGACCATTTTTGAGTCCAGCGAATGAGATTGAAATAACACCGGTGGAACTGGTGGCATTGAAGAGCGTAAACAATCCAGCTGAGCGTTCGTTCCCGTGTGACGAACCGGAGCGTTCGAAACCACCGATTGAGGCAAGTTTTCTCGTATCTGACTGGCCCTCAGAGAGGGGCTCTGGCTGCCATGAGGGCTCTTGGGGTGTCGATAGTTAAGCAGCCGAGCAACTGGAGCCTGTTGGAATGCACTTGGGAACGATGTCAAGTAGCGAAAGTCCTTCAGCTTCATTCTTCACAGGGTTCAATCTGTGAGGGAGAGTTGAAATAGATTTTCAACGTTTCCATATTTTTAGGCTCTATTCCATCAGCGTTTTCTCAATAATCTTTAATATCTACTCAAATGGAACTAAAATTGTTGAAGACAGAACTTTTATATATCTTCATTTATCAACGATGAGATTGTCTCAGAAAAACGATGCCTTAAATCGCCACTTTCAACCGGTGAACAGAGCGTGATGAACATAGCTCACGGTTCTCGGCGTTTGGGGCTTCGAAACAAGCGACACAGCGACACTAAACACAGAAGACGAATGAACATTCTTACAACATTCCACAGGTTTCCTCTGCTGCTCGATCGTTGATGTCTTTTGTATCCGTGGCAGCGGCGGATCCGATCGACCGCGTGGCCGCTCAATGCACCGAAAGCGGGTGTCGTTCATTGAGCCTCGTGGTTAAGGGAGGTCCAAAAAAACACATACACAAACAATGGTTTCCCTTGCGTGAGTGTGTGTGTATGTATGTTTACAGGAGCAACTGAAATTCAAGCCCGCGGCCGTTCGAGCTTCGGTGCAATGCGGGATACAGGAAGCCTTCATGCGATCCTTTCCTGCGAAACGAAATACCTTGTCCTTCGCCGTTCTTTTCGCATGCTTTGCCTCCTCTCCCTCGCATACTTGCGTTCTGTTTTGCAAACTACGACACGATGCTGCCTCCGTTGCCAGCTTCACCACTCCGCCACGTGAGGTGTCCTTGTCCGGCAGGATGGAAATCGCACTGGAACTGCATTTGTGATTCTCAAACACACATACAAGCAGCGCACGGTCGGTGATGCTGAGCCGCAACGTGTATTGTTACACGTGCTGAAGAGACACAGAACGGCAGCAGGCACGGCATGTCGTTTGCTTTTCTCACCTCGGCCGCACCTTGCTGGTCGTTCGAGGATCTCGTTTCAAACAGCAAACCGGGATCGGAACAGGAAAACGGACGCTGGTGCGTGTGTGTTTGGAATCGAAATCAGATTTATTTGCTGCATGGTTTAATTAACGATAGTGAAAAGTGTAAACAAGCGTTAGAAATGGTACAAACAATTTAAAGAAAAATATTATTTAAAAATATTGTAAAATATATAGAATCTAAAAAATTTTCAAATTTTTTTAATAAACCACATTTGCCATAACTGAAAACGTTCTCATGAAATAAAAAACATTTTTTGTAAAATAAACCCGATGAAAATTTCATCAAAATTTAATGTCATACTGAAAGCATCGCAAATATTTTATTAAAAGAGATTTAAAAAAACTCAGGAAAACGTGTTCATGGTAGTCGTGTTTTAAGGTTGATTTGAGTTTTTTATAATAATATGTAATTGAAAACTTTACTGAAATTTATTGAGCAGAACTTGTTAAATATCCTTAAATTTTTAATTTTATTTACTTTACAGATAAATTAATGAGAGAATTTTTATAAAACTTGTTAATGATTCGCAAGCTTCAAATAGGGAAGAATAAAACAATTTGTTGTTATTAGATGCTGCTATTCAAAGAACACTACACTTATCGCATTATAGGAATCATTATTATAGTTTATTTTCAGACAATAAAAATTGCTTTAGATGGGTAATGTTTTAATTTTTAAATGATTTGTAAAATAACAATGCCTTATTAACTTCAATACTGCCTCACATTCAATCTCACTGTAAGATAATTCAATATGATACATCTGCCAATAAAACCCCCATTTGCTAAACACCATACTGGAATAACACTGCCCTATAATGATTCCTTATACATCGAACACAACAAAACAACCAACTGCTTGCTTACCATCGAAATGCTTGAAGCATTGCTTGAACAGGCTACATACACTTTATCTGCCACCATTATCGGCAACATTTCTTCGTCCGACCTTGAGGAATAAATTTGAATTATAAATCGCGACCACTTCGATCCCATGTGCTCACCGCACCAAAGGCTGTCCCTTTGCTCGAGGCCAATCGTTTGAAGCATTAATTCAACTGAAGCCATACTCACGGGGAAGACAAAAGCAATCGCAATCAAAAGGCTGCTACACCTACACGTTTGGAAGCATTGGGGCCACGGGCCGTGTAAATAAAGTTGTTCGCTTTAGCCTATCTCGGTGTGCAACGGCATCGCGCAGATCTTACCGGAGATACCGCCCATGGCCGAAGATATTATGCCGCGAATAAGATAGTAGGTGTTGTGGCGACTTCCGCAGAATGATGGCGTGTGTTTGGCACGACCGCAACTCCTGTTAATTAGTTAGTTCTTAAAATTAAGCGTTGACCTCGTTCGACGCTGACAATTGATGCTAATCC
Organism: Anopheles farauti; assembly: GCA_000473445.2. Lineage (NCBI taxonomy): Eukaryota > Metazoa > Arthropoda > Insecta > Diptera > Culicidae > Anopheles > Anopheles farauti. The sequence continues at coordinate 928,112 of KI915043.1, forward strand.
GGGGGTGGAATCCGGGAACGGGGTGGCACGAACGATGTCAACCAGGGGAAGATGAGGAGAAATCGGGCTAACAAAACGCTTGTCGAAAACGTCAGAAACGACAACGATCCCGGCGCTGATGAGATCTCCGGGGCGCGTCGACCGCCTGTCAGCCGGCTGTGGGTCACTTTTCAGAGCCGCTTCGCAGGAATCGAAGTGGCATTTCTCTGTTCTTGCTACCATTATTATTGATTCGGTGTGTTTGGTGTGCTTGAGCGCATAATAAATTATGATAGATTTTTTATCACATGCTCGAAACGAATATATTCACCTCTCGTGCGGTAGACCCTACACCATCGCTCCATAAATTATCTGTTGTAGACGACTATCAGACCAAGATAATGGTGCTGTTATTGTGTCTTAAGTTTTTTTTGGAAGAACTTAAATATTTTGAAAGAACTTATGCAATATGAATAAAGAAGCTTAATTACGTTGTTTTGAAATGTTTCGATGCTATAGAGCTTTTATCCATCATAACTCAATTTATTTTTTAAGTACTAGACGCAAGAAGATTATTTATTGCAATGGTATTTTCAAAGTAATAAATTCACGTAAAGTTTGAATAATTGACAAAAAAAACTAAAGCTTAATGAAAAAGATAAAGATGAGAGAATAAAACTGCAAAAAGGAACTGAAAATGAATCCGTCATGCAACAGTGTGGCAACATGAATCGCATGTTGTCACATGAATGATGTCGCATGAAAAACTACACATTTTTTATCAATGAAAAAAATAAAATAATAAATAGAAAATATTGGAAATAAATAAAGAGAGCGGAAACATAAAAATCATACAAATTAGTTATTGCGATTAATTTTGAAGTTTGAAAATGAAGAACAAGAGTGTTATGTGCAAACGAAAAAAAAGTAACAAATATAAAGAATACAAAAATGAATAAATCTCGTATTCAAACGAATAATTTGAACTGATTTATTTTATTGCAAATAAAATCAATTTTTTAATTTCTCATAAACTCTTTATCTTTATGCAAATCATACAATGAATAAAACAAGCATCAATTTTAGGATAAATTTCGGATCGTTTTCAGTTTCAGAAATGGAAAGTAAAATTTTAAAATTGTAGCAATTTCAAAGACGTACATTCTTCATCAACAAGTAATAGTACATCAATAAAGTATCTTGCTCAACAAATCAAAACCTCGCTCGAATAGAGATGAACCTAAACCTTCGTATCTGGCGTACGGCTGCAAGCAGGGAGAATAATTTCGTCCATACCGTCCCCGGGCAGCGCCTCAATCAATGACAACCTTGCTTGACATTGATTTCTAATGAACGATCTGTCCCGCGTCGCATCACCCGGATCGCTCCCTTGCGACTGCTCCTAACAGTCGGCCTGGAACTCTCGATTTATTAATACATACTTTACCGTCGTGGCATTCTTCGGACTGGCGGCCTGCACAGTGACTGCCGCCGCCGATGGTGCGGAAGGAGTGGAAAAGAGACACCCCGAAAACATGAGGTGGCTCCTGACGCTCCTGAATGATCCCAGCATTCCGCGATCTCCCCATCGCCCCTGAGCTCCCTGAGCCCATGCGGAAACCCGCCACACATTGTACAAAACAGTGCGCCGTCCCGTCCTGCCTTCGTTGCTGGTTTTGCGTTTGGGGAGTGCCACTCGGTTCGGTCGGGCATTCGGGCATTCGGGTAGAAATTAAGAAACAGACAGACGTACGACGTTCAGAAATGCCACTCATATTATCTGTCTCCCCTTAAAGCGGAGCGTGCTTCCTCGCCCGTGCGCGGTTCCTCGCTTGCCGCAGCGTTGCTGTCGTTTTTCCGCGGCTCACCCGTCTCCAGGCTACTACTTCTGTATTCGCCGTGCTTTCGGTTGCGTCGTCGCTCGGTTGGTATTACAGTGTTTTTTTTTCTTGCTGCCCGCTTCGCTTCACTTTCCTCTTCCATGCCACCGGTATGCTTGATGTGGCGTAAATGATCAAACTTACCGAGGCGGAGAGTTCTGTCCGTTTTTTTTTCTCTCCCATGTAACCCCGTCTTACATCGGTCAGTTCAGGAATCTCATTTGGAGCGACGCGCTTTGCGGGTGTCGTACCCGTGCGAAAGCGACAGCCAATCCTTCGAGGATTCTAGCGCTCCAAGAACACTTGCGAGCGAAACCTTCGGCGTGTGGTTCCGAGGGTCGTGTGTTCTAAACACACGCTGAGTACGCGGAACGTGTCGAGCAAAGCGGAAATTCGTACGAACGTGCAACGTTCGCATCAAAACAAACCTCGGCAGGGACGTCAAAGAACGAAGAAGACAACGAACGAAGCGTCCTCGGTAAGCCGGATCGTTGATCGCATTCCAAAACCTGCCCCGCTTGTACCGGGAACTGGAGCGCAAGCATTTGCAGCATTCCGAAGCAGAGTAAAGGAAACCGATGAAGACGGGCCGGCACGGCAAATGCTTTATCGTGTTTGATTTGGGTAACTCAAAGCTGAAAACATCAGGATCGTCAGGACACGGCGAGGACAGAACACGGCGCGCAGGTAGGCTAGGTTTAAGAATAAAACACAGAAGTGCAACAGTGGCTTCAGCAAACGAACGCTAACCATCGATGCGACACGCCTAAATGACTAAATTTGTGCGCTTGCTTGCCGTTACGGGAGCATGTTCTCTTCCGCTCGTCCTCCTCGACCTCGCTGCAGGATTCCGCTTTGTCAACGGGCTTCAAACAAAACACCCGAACACCCACACGGCTGGAAATAATCCCTTTTCCATACCCGGCTCGGTACGTAAACGTGTACGTGAAGAGGATCCCGGCTCCGACGCGCCGATCCGTCCGTCTGCCCGAGAAGGACTCTTCTGGGCGGAAAAGCCTCGCTCGCCGTTAAATCCCCGAAAGCCCTTTTCTCAATGGATTGTGTCTGCTCGCTACGCTCGGCCACCACTAGGGTCTGGCTTTGCATTGTTTGTTGATCATTTTTCTTCACCTACAGCTGTGTGTTTCTATGAGTGTTTCTCGCACAGGATGCAACCGGCTGAATAGAGGCGAGCAGGAACTGGGCGAGAACAAAACGAAACGAACGAGCGAACCATACCCTTCGTCCGTCTTCCTAAACACTGCTGATGACTAAGGAGATTCCTGTCGGATTAAAAGCGTCCCGGGGTTCTAGGGGTAAATGAGGGGGAGGGAAGGGAGTTGGTTAGGCTTTCCAGGCGTTCGTGTCGATTTTGACAGCCAACCATTACACGGCACATTTCTCTTCCTGTCGCAGCAGTTCCATCCGCCTGGCCGGCCCGATCTGTTGCTACTTTTGCTGCTGTGTTTGAGGTTAATTGATTTCTTGCGCTCGAGAAGGAAACGACCGTGTAACGTCTGGCTGCTTCCTTTTTGTCAAGTGCGTGCCCAGACGGGGTGCAGTCTAATTGTGCGGTGGGTACGGTACTCGGAAGCATAATTTCGGTGATGGATCGCGTTTGCGGCCGGGGGCAAATGGAATGCCACTTCCTTGCGCCGCTGTTCGGGTGCGGACGGAAAGAATGGAGCAGGAATTGATTGATGACAGATGTTGTGCACGCAACCGATGTTGACGAATTCGTATGAAGCTTATGATTTTCCGGGAAATGACAATGTAAGATATGTTGTGAATGCGACTTTGAGAAACATATTTTATGGAGTATAACATAAAAATGTCACAATGTTTTAAAATAATAAATAAATTCAGCAATCAATCAATACATTATACATAGATTTCAAAATATTCTGATTTTAAAATTGAAAATGATAAAAATGAGTTTGGAAAAAAAGTCAGCAAACATAGAAAAAAATAGTTCAAAATTTCTATGAAAAACCGCGTATTATTAATTATAAACAGATTAATATTAAATGTATACTCTATCGCTAGAAATAGAGTATAAATAATTTTAATACCTCCAATCTTACAGTGGTTCAACATAAATGTAAATTAAATTAAAAGAACGATGATTAAATAATGTCCATAATGTTTTTGGTGTACGTAAACATTCCAACGAAAATGTTTCAAAACGTGCGAAGTAACTGTTTCAGTGTTCGCTGTTTATCAGTTTTTTTCAACAAAATTTTTTTAATAAATTTTATTTACTTTTGTCCGATTTTTTCGCTCACTTGCTCCTAAGTGCCTAGAAAAGGATATTGCATTTCGTAAAACATACAATAATGTAAAACGTATTTGAAATGTTATGCAATTGTATGAATTTCAAGTATAAACAAAATAAGTGCATTGTGATCAATTACTTGCGGGATATAATTTTGCGTAATACAAAAATTGCATCCAAATTGCTCTTTTTTAATTCCTTTCTGATCGGTATCCTGGAACCCTGATATCCTCCACCTTAGTTCCATGAAAAATCAGAGCACCAGCGCTCCATATCCACCCCAACTCCACCGGTTTGCCACGCTCCTTGCAATGGTGGGCTGTCATAAATTACACCGGTAACGATTTTAACGAACGCTTCAAACCAATAAATAAACAGCATGTAAAAACGCACCACCCGAGCCGAGTGTGCTGTCACTTTGGCGCTCGTCCCCGTCCCCTTGTTCCCGAGAAAAAAAAACCCATTCCGTGATCAATTTTTCAGGAACGTGCAAACACAAAACACAACGTTTCGGACGTGATCGAGGAAGGAGGATGGATTTGCTGCTGCCCGCTTTCCGATCGTCGCAGCGCTGTTATTACCTCCCACCGTCCTTGCTCGTTTGCTGCATCATTTTTTACTCGTTTTTCGTCACCAAAGACCGCCTGCAGATTGACCTGCGGATGCGATGGGAAGCGCCCCGATACGATACGGGATAAGCGAGCGCTGCGTAGATCTGCACACATAAAAAAAACAAAACTCAGAAAACATTAAACAAAACACGAACGAACGGGGGCGTTTGGTACGCAATTTTGGAGCAGTTTTTTTTTCGTTAGTTTTTTCATCCTACCCTGGTGCAGTTTTGCGATCATATTTTGCACGCTTTCTCACGTCACTTTCAGGGGCTTGTGTGTGTGTGTGTATGGTGCACGAATTGCTCGCCATCGGCCCAAACCCTCATTCGAAGGTATCGGAACACGTTTTGACTGCTGCATGATTAATTACTCCCCGCCGATAGTTCTTTTGATGGGGCTCGAATGCATGGGCCGCATGTTGCTAATTTTATTTCAATTGTAAGAGATGCCTGTCTTGCTGTTGAAACATTGTTGCGGAGAATCAATTCGCGATTTCTTTTTTCGTTTCGTGTGGCAGATAAATGTTTATTTATCATACAATTGCCCAGCCCACATTTGACTGTCACGAAACGGAAAAGATCAAATCATATAGGGAATTTTTTTTTTTTTGAGAAAATACAACCTCAAAAAATCATTACAAATCAAGAAAAAGTTAAAGAAAAACAACATCTCTACCCACAAAATCTAAACACATGCCACATGCCACCGGCTGGTCGTTTGCATGCAAATTAATCGCATATTAAACGGAATAATTGTCAAAATTTAATTAATGCTACTTATGTCGCGCCGCTCATCCTGTTCATCTGTACAACCGGGCGAAAGATCAGCCTTACCGTCGGCGTATAAATCTTTCCCGACCAAGCAGACGAATCCTGAGCTGATGGTGCATGCGTATGTGTGTGTGTGTCTGTTATGTTTTTGTTTTCTTCAAAATCCACCCATCGTTTTCTGGCATTTTTTTTCTTCTCCCTCGGTCCGTCGTTTCGGCTGCATTTAGCGGCCCAGCTTTTTCGCTCCCTGGGACTGGGAACAGTCATTCATCAATGCGGAGGAACGTTTATCGCTCCGTTTCCTTCCCGTTTCCTCGCGCAGCCAGGCGATCGTTTCATCTGTTTAAACGTGGCCATCCGATCAATCGGCTCGGTTCGCTTGGGTGGTGAACCCAAAACTTCGAACGGTTAGTGATGGCTTTTAAGCTCGAGAGGACATTTGTGTTTTGTGTGTCTTTGGAGTCTTTCCACCGCACGGGTACAACGTGGTAGGTTGACTGACTGATCCGTCCCTTCTCGCTTTCTCTGCTCCGCTCTCGAAGTAAAAAAAAAAAGATTGATAAGTAGTATTGCCATCGATTGACTATGAGTTTCGTTGTCAACCGAAAGCCCTCGTTTTCTGCCCCGGAACCGTGGGAACCGTTCCACAGTGTTTCTGCCCACTGTCAACCGGGCGCCAGCTCTTATCGGGTGCTACTTATTTACTATCGCGCAGAAGGCTTCAAATTTATTTCCTCGGAAGCACCATAAAAGCGAAAATTATAGAAATAGATTCCTCCAAGGCTCCCAAAACAAACAAAACAGAAGAGTCGCCCGATAACGCTCGATGTCAAGTGTTTCGTCACACGGCAATCACATCACTACGGTGTCTATGGAGCAGCTAATCGCTTATACCCGAAACAAGCCCGCTCAAAGCCCGACCGTGCCGACTATGGAGCGGAAATTAATTTATGCAAAATATCGTAGCTTCCACTCGAAATATTTAAAACACATCTAAATGGTTCGCGATTTCGTCCGGCTCGTTCGCTTCTTTTAACCGCTTTTCCCGCATTTCGCTGCCCTCCTGCACCATCCATTCGACCCCCTCCCCCACCTCACACACACAACTGGTCACCTGGCGTGGAAAAGCAGTTAGACAAGTATTAAAAATCGGCAAAACAAACCCTAAAAAAAGTTCTTTCGCGCGCGCGCTCTCGCGGGACGAAAACGATGTGCCAAAAATAAGAAACCAGCTTTACAGAAGAGAATTAAAAAAAAACCCTGACGCAAAAATACCTAATACTCGCAGGGACAAACAAATGTGAAATAAAATCAAAACAAAAATACCGAAAATAAAAACGCTACACCCGGAGGCAAAATTTGTTTTAAAGCACGCCGTACACATATCGTGCTTAATTTATTTGTTTATTGCAGTTATTAATCAAACCTGGGAGCTTAGGTATAAATTAAATTGTCCACTCTTTGTGTCCTCGTTCTCAGCTTCGGAAAACCCGAACAAGATTCGAAGGAAAGAGAGGGAGTTGGCGAACAAAACAAAAAAAAAATACTCACAAAAAGGGACTGACAGCTCGAAAATGGGAACGAGAGCGATAAGCGCTGACGGAATCGACTCGCGATCGGAATGCCGAGTGAATGTGGGGAAAAGTTGGTAAAAGTGAATGCTTTTTATGTGATGATTTTTTGTTGCGCAAAAGATACGGATGCTTATGGTTTGCATGTCGTCTAATGCGGTAAGCGTTCGAGGGGGTGAATTAAGACACACAATCTTTGCCGAATTGCGCGCTGCGTGTCAAATCGTCCCCGTACCCGGTTTGCAACAAAGTCGTGAACCGCAGCTCAACCGAGCGTTCCCCTCGATGGAAGATTTGCATAATCAAACCGCTCGAGTGGCGACGATTCGATCGCGACCATGCGGATTGCGCTGAACATCTTCGCGTGGGCGGCCCGGCCAGATTCCACACACGAAACGTGCGCCACCATTAGCCTCGATTAGTCAGCGTTGGAACTATTTCCGAACAAACTGCCGCGGTCGGATCTCGCATTACATCCTGCCAACGGGCCAGGACGGGCCGGGACGGGACGGTTGGCTGACAGTTTTGCGAAATGGGGATCGCCTTTCCTTTCGCCTTTTACTTATCGGAAAACGTTCCTCACGGGCTCTACCCGGTAACCGCACACACACACACACATTCACACACCCTGCAGCCACTGCACAAATGATTGCATTTTAAACAGACAGACGTGCCTTTTAAATGACTTAATCCTTTAACAATGATTCACGGGCCGGGGCCGGTCATCACCAATGGCAGCAATAAAGCCGCCACCGGCCACCGGTTTTTGGTTGGCCACGCGGTACGGTTTGAAGTATGGTTTTTGAGACGATTTTATTTAAATCAATCCGTGCGCTCGGTGCCCGGTTTCCGATTCCGGGCAATGAGTTCGCAAAAAGAATTTTTCAACAAAACGAGAAAAAAACACAACATTAAGCCACCGCACAATCGCACAAAGGTACGAGGTTTTAAGCCGCAACCAAAGCCAAGGACGGATGGTCGGAGTGAGTGAGTAGCTAACAAAAAAAAAAAAAAAAAGAAATACGAACCCACAGACGGGCCGGTGTTTTTGCTGCCGATAAGGTCCCCGTCGAAAACGCATGAAAATCACCCCGAATTGGCTGACAACGGGCTCACACACTCACAATGAAACACCCGGCAACCGAGTTGACCGGAAACGAGGCCGGTGCGAGGAAGGAGAAGCCAGAAGCCCGCCGTTTCGCGCTATAAGTCATATCATTGGCTCGGTTCGGTCGACAAGAACCGCGTGTCTTTTTTCCGCTGCTAATCCGCCGGTCAGCCAAGGGACGAGCGGAAGGAGTAAAGGGTATCCGCAAAAGCGCATCGCGCTTGGGGTGGCGGCGGCGGCGGTGGCGGTGCGCACAAAATGAATGATACAAAAAACCATTTAACCATTAAAAAGTCATGTCAATAAATAAAACGAGAGTTATCTTCGCTTTTCTTAAGTAGTTGATAATAAATGCTGGCCATAGTCAGCGTCCCGGGTTTTGCGCCGGTTGAATCCCCAAAGGGGTGGACATTTGGCATTTGCAGTGGTGCAGCAAGCTGCATCCAGCACACACACACACACACACACACATCCACAGGTAGCACACGGGTCAAGGGGTTGTGAGGAGAAGAAAGCGAAGAGATAAGGGCACACAGAGACACACTCTGAGACACAAGGGAGATGACTGGCTAAACCCCTTCGCGTAAGGGGAAACCTCACGCCAGTGAAGTGGGGCGAAAGAAAAATACAGCGCTCGCAGTAAGAGCAAAAGAGACAGCGTACTAATTACTTTGCACAGAAATCGAAATGCAGCGCTGGGAAGTAAGAAGGGAATTTAAATAAGCCGTTTGGCTATGAAAAATAGAACGTTTTACTGGGCGATTTTCAGCACGTCCATTTGTGATGTATCGAAACTCATTTAACTGGCGATGGTCGTAATTTGGAAACGGTTTTGTGTTTCCAGCAAATCACGTCGGCTTTGCGTGCTATTTTCATTTTGAATCGTAAAAAATGGTAAAAAAACCTACAAATTTACAATCGACATAAATTGTCATCGAAGGGTTTTCCATCATACAGATTTCAGAAAATGTTTAAAAATAATACTTTCTTTCATCTAGCAAACCAATCAGGCAACGTTTTCAATTGCATTAAGATCTGAAATGTTCAGACCTTTTTGATTGTCTGAAAAAATGTTCTAGGTGGTACAATTTCACCATTAAAAAAACAGATGAAAAAACAGATTTCAAAGATAATGCTTCTCAATTCCAAAATATGCGTAAATAATATCAATTGATGAAAAAATGAGTCAAATTTAATATGAAATAAATGTTCGAGACCTTCGAGAAAGTGCATTGTTTGCAATGATCGTAAATAATAAAAGAAAATAATCAAAACCCAGGAATGCAAAAAAAGGATTGTTTTTGAGAATCTTAAATTATGCCAAGAGTTGAGTTTTGCTCTAAGTAAATGTTAATTAAAAAAAAAACAATTGATTTATAGAACATTACAATTGTTCGATTTTTGTTTTCTTTTATTTTTAGCAGAATTAGCACGATTGAAACGACGAGGTGTTACTTAAGACCTATAAAGTGACAAACGCAAAAATCAACAGGATGCCGACCGCTGGCCTAAGCCATCATCAAAGCCTTCCAGAATGCGATCGTTAAAGGTGATCTGCAACACGATCGCATCGTAGCGAGGGGCATTAAAAAATCCCCCAAACTTCTGATCCATCGGCAAACGCACCGGAAAGAAGCCCGTGGGAAGGGTTGCGCAAGGAAGCGAGCGCGGCGCGGTAAAGCGATAAACGTCCACGGGGAGAACGAGAGCAGGAAGAGACACCGAAAAATAAATACCACGGAACAAGCCGTAGCGGCCGGCGGAATTATCCCCACCGCACCCGATAGTGCCAATGCATTGCAGGCGGGTCATCGTAATGGGCTTATCTTCGGAAGAGTTTTTTCCCCCGCTGTCGTATTTCCCTGTCGCGAAAAAGGGTTCGCTGAGGAGAAGGAGGAGTGAGTGACGGACACTGAGACAACACACGGTTCGCAGACACCCCATGCTGCTGTTGCTGACCCCCTACCGTTTACATTCGTCCACGATCGGCCGCACGGTGGAAGTTGGATTTCTCCTTTTTCTTGCGTACGATTGAAAATCGGAATCATTTTGCGATTTTCATTTCCTACCGTTGGCTTTGGCCAGCCGGTTTTGTCTCACTGTTCCTTGGTGGATCGGATCAACTGCACTTTCCTCTCACACGCACACACTCACACACACACACACACACACACGATCGACCATTTCATTTGCTCCAGTTCGTCCTTCTACATCTTCCCCTTCCGTCCCTCCTCAAAGGATCGCACCGGTCCAGGAATTCGGCATTTGGACATGTGCGTGCCGGAGCGAGATTAAAGTGTGAAAAAAATAATAAACGAAATTCCACTCCACTTTCGGTGAGGGAGGCGGAAGAAGGGGGCGGAAGAAGAGGGAAACGTTCGATATCGCAGCAGCACCGCAAACTTTTGCCAGGCGGCCAGATCTGAGTGAAGTTGCAGGAGGAATATTTGCATAATATTTGTGACATGGAAAGTGTTTCCTGCCGTGCCGTCTATTAGAGCTTGCTGTCTCCGGCCCGATACGGCTGGTTGCTGGGCCTGCATTTGTGTGAAGTTGATAGGTGAAACGGATTGTTTTTGCTTCGCTTTGGTGTGCGATTTGCATAGCGCGCGTATGAATGTGTTCGGTGAGGCTAAAATACTATATCGCAAAAAACAGTTTTTTTATATTACATTTTTCATAACATGCTGAAGATTTTTTAGCTTGTATTAAAAAATGAAACCAATCATTTTTCATATGATCCTCTATATTCAGCAGTTTAATTGAGGATTGGTTATGTTTTTAATTTGTAAACAAATAATAAATCTATTTAGTTAGTTAAAAAAAAATACATATAACTTTGAATTCATTATGTTCAATAACAGCAGTTGAAATGAATGTAAACTCATTTTGTACTAAAGACGTTAATGTGTTTGATTTACTTTACTGTTTGCTTATATTTTATTTCTACAAAAAATGATGCAAAATCATGAATGAATCGTATCTTTCCTTGAATATCGCTCGTTTCTCGGTGTTGGTTATTACTACTTTCTGAATTTATTCAACACGCAAAAAGAGATACGTATGCAAATAAACTGATGGTTTTGATTTTACATCGTAAAGCCTTCAAAATCTGGGAAACAAAATCACTGCTCTACTGTACTCGGTATTTGGTTTTTACGCTCTGCACAAAAAAAAAAGACATCTTGCATATGTTCCGAACCCATGTTGAACGAGTGTTCAAAAAATTAATCCCCCAACTACTTACCCGAAACCTCAACTTTAATCACTTTCTTACGACACCCTGGCTGCCTTACGATCCTTCCCGATCGGCCCGATAAGCCGTTTTATTGGGCACGGAGCAGGAGAAGAAGAAAAACAACCAACGAACTTCATCTCGGAAACATCCTTCCGCAGTAGATTAAGCGGCAGTTAAAATATTTATGACAGTCTCATAAAAACAACCGAATAATTCATGGTTTGCATGCGCATGAAATGTGCCAGAAAATAAACGTACACTCACCAAGAGGAACGACATCAACCGACAAACTTCCACCTTACTGGTTGGGATAATTTACCATCCTCCACGGCGGGTGTGATTGCTTCCTTTGCGAAAAAGACATTCGGGCTTTGCTTGGTAGTTGCTTTTTTTGGTTATTTTTTGCATTTTCTCTCCAAAACGAAACCGACCGATCGTCGTCGACCACGCTAAACACTCCGCCCGCGTGTCGAAAATCGTTCGTATCTCGAAATGGAAGTTCATTTATCATGACAGTACGAGCGTTTCATGAGCGTCACACCCTCGCGAGCCAGCGTGCGCGCGCGCGTTACGAACCGGAAAATACACTACATTAAATAAATTTACATCGATTTAACAGGCTTCCATCGGTGACGGTTTCCCGGCCAATGGGTACACGGTCGTCCCGCGAGTGACATTATCAAGCAAGCTTCATCAATCGGCGTAAAATTTAAATATACGACCACTCGCGCGACCCTCGTCCCTGCGAAGCACGGACGGAAATTGACCCGCTGGTGCTGGTGAGCGAGTTAACAAAACGACAAACAAAAAACAGCCCCCTGGGTTAACGCGACAATAGGCTCATGCTTCTGCGGTTGTGTGAGCCGTCCAAACGCTAAGCCTACCGAGCGCATCTTCACGTGGACGCGACTGCACGAGCCTGCCGCAGAGGGAAAAACGAGGCGGAACACACATTCCACACGGCACCACGGTGGCTTAAAAGATATTCCCGCTCGATAGTGTCATTCATTTTCGAGAAAATTAATCTTCAATTAGCTTTTAAACTGTCCAAACGCATCGGGTCGTTGGCGTCGGAACGAGGGTGTGGGACGGCTTACACTGGTGGTGGCCGTGCATCCCTTGTCCATTCACGGTTGTCTGCCACGGGTGGTGGTAAGAGGGAAGAAGCTGCACTGTAAACAAATAAATAAATATTAAAACACAAATATACATATAAGCTCATTACATGCCAAAACCGGATGAGGCGAGAAAGGAAACGCGGCCCCGATCCGAGCCTCAATCGATTGCCGAAGTAATTTGAGGTTAGAATGCTCGTTGAAACCCATTCTCCATCGAAAAATAAAAGAAAATCAAAAAGAAAACGTTTCATAAGGAAGAAAAAAAAGCACTCCCTCAAGCACGGATTGCGTTGCCGAGACGACAGACATCGAAGCTCCCACCCCGTATGCGGGCGGACGTTTTCAAAGGCGTTAAGCGACGAAACCGACGTTCAATTCGAAAAGTAGCGGTCAACAAAGAGGCACAACATTTTGGATACATACGTACACGCGGGCGTGGCGGGGAATCGGAGCGAGGCAAAAGGACTTAATCCGGTCAAAAGAGAGACAAACACCGGGCATGGGTGAAGAAGGAAAAAAACAAAGTGGCGGAGTGGAAGACCCTAACTGGCGGGGACGATAAAACAACAGCATAACCAACCACCCAAAGGTGATAGAAATGTAAAAGAAGTATTTTTTTCACGCTTACGTTTTATGTGTATTCTAATTTTTACGACTTTTTACGATCGAACATCAGAATTTTATTCGTTCGTAAACCGCGTCGCACCGGCGTTCTTTGCCGGCCATTTGCCATGCGTCGGTTTCGGTCGATGTGCACGACCGCAGCACGGACGGCCAGGGACCGCTCCCGCTTGTTTGGTGTGCCATGATATGCGGCAATAAATTCTCTATTTTATTAGAAATATTCCGGTATTGAACGAAACCGATCCGTGGCGCGGGTTCGTCGCTTAAGGCGAGGAAGGATATTTCTCTCTGTCTCTCATGCTTACGTCGTTTGCTTGAGTCGTTTGATCACTCCCTCGTCACAACCGGGCGCAGGTTTGATGCTTCTGCTCTTCGGGAGTCTTTTGAGGTGATTTTGTCCTCGAACTAACCAAAGGAAGCCCGGAACGGAATGAGTTCTATCCGAGAAACGCTGCACCTTCGCTTATTCCGCGAAGTTTCTATTGCCCGGAACACAATGAAACACTTCCCGATGTATGTGTGGGGCCGTCCTGTCATGCTTGCGGCATCATAAAGCCGCTCTAATTATTCGTACCCACGGATTGCTAGCATATTAGGCGGAGGCATCGGGTGAAGGTAATAAAAAAGCGGACCCTCCTCAAGCCGCAACCTCCCAGTGAGAATGCAAGTGTCCATTGAAAACGTGACGCTCGTACCGGGAGGATGTTGAGACCCGGAGGAGAGGGGGGTGGTAGGACAATACCAAAAAACGAGCATGGCAATGGAGGATACCCGGGTTGGGGTGGATGATTTGGAAGACCACACCGTCGCACGTTCCGAACGCATCGTCGTGATGGAATTATTTATGTTTGTTCTACTGCTGTCCCTCCTCAACTTCGTCGACACTAGAACCTTTCTCACAAACACACACACACACGCGTACCAACACCACCCCATCGAAAGCCACTCGTACCCACACGTACGTTTGTGTGCGTCTGGTGTCAATCAATTTACATATCAAAGCATTTATGCTAACCGTCTTACTGTCAGTGTCAGCGGGAACGAGGTATGCGCGGTTGGTGCTTGGAACCAAAAATGAAAAAAGCCTACCGACCGATGCCTTCGTGCGATCGGTCAATCCGGGCTACTTAGACCCCCGCCAGCCGATGCGGTTCATTTGAATCGGAATGAATCCTTATCCCCCGCCCTACCGGTGCGCATAAAAATATGTGACAGAATCGATTCCAAATTGGATAATTCCGGCGCATGTTTATGAGATCATTAGCTATTCAAGTACCGGAACGTGACGGTATTTACATTAACGGGGTCCGGCTTTTTCCCCGTAGGGAACGTAGCAATGCGGATTACCGCGAGTGGTACCACAGGGATGGTGAACGGAATGCGCTTCCACGCGGGCAAGATTGATGGTAAAGGTGAAGGTATGTGCACGCATTTTTTCTTTTGGGAGACGTTGTGGTGTGTGGGAAATTTAGGAAGAACGCGACTGGCAAGCCCTTCTTAACACCATTTAATAAAAATTACACCTCTGAAAATCGCTAAAAAAGCAATGTTAAAGTGTTTAAATGCTTACGTTTAAATCTTCGAAGGAATAGAAAATTTTCATCTTTGTGTCTGAATTCATCAAAATTAAAATCAAAATCAAATCAGAATAAAAAAAAATGGAGCTCTTCTTTTTCTCTATGAACTAATTGAAATCATCTGTTATCAAAGATAGGTGTATTTTTTTGCGTCAACTTAAGTTCCCATTCTGCAGTTTTCAATTCTGTTTTATTAAATGATGAGAAGGATTTTTGTTTCATGAATCAATTCTCGCCAAATATTTATATTTTGAATGCATTGTTTAAAGGACTTTGATTTAATTTATTTTTCATCTGTTCTGGTGTGTTGGATTTTATGTTTCGATTTGTATTATTTTATTCTTTCTTATTTATTACTTTAAGAATCTGCGATAGAAATTGACACGAGATAAAATTCAAACCATTTTAATTATAAGACAAAAATAGCTATAAAGAAATAAAATTTTAAATTTAAATGCAAAGAGATTTAACTTCACTCGGTGAAACAATTGCTATCCAGCAAAGTAAAACAATGTAGAAATTTGAAATGCGAAAAAGACTCACATCACATTAAGAAAACTGTCTCTTCACAAAAATGTATCCCAGTTTGTTTCTCAGAGGCAGTATATTTTCTTCAAAGAATAAATCGCCTATGTTTACGAACATTTAGATATTCTACCTCATGCTATTAGCAAACTTTATCAGCCTTTTCAACCGAAAAATGACCGTGTTCTGGCTAGTTTTCCTCAATGAATCTTTAGCGAAATCATTCTTCCTCTAATCAACGACACCATCTAGCAGCATAAGCAAAACGAGCCCAGACAACGCAACCGGTGATGGATCGCGCCTCATATGGGTGTTTGCCAACACGACAACCACCACTCACCATGCTGCGTGGTAAATGGCGGTTCGATATTTCAAAAGCCAGTCCTACTGTCAGCTCTCGGACTGCAAGTCTTTCGACACCGAGCCTGATCACGGCCACGCGGTCACCGCCACCGATCGCTCGAGTGTTTTGATTTGAACGAATTGAACCAAATATCTCATGGCGTGGAGTGCGCCCTGGGTATTTGTTTCACCCGCGTGCAAGAAATTCCTCCCCGAAACGCGGGATCCTTCTTCGCCCTCCTCCCACCGCGCCCTTCTCAGCACCGGAAACAGGAACCGGGAGCGTGCGCGAGGTGTAGGTGCGCTTGTATTGCACGTGATAAATTCGAATTAATATGTTAGCCGTCAGATTATGATTATTTATACATACGCACGGGGAACATTTTCATTTCAGGCCTACCGGGCCGCGGAACCGAGCCCGGTACGCCTGCCGTTCGATCGTATCACTGGTCCCTTCCCCGGTCCGATCCATCCCCCCGACCCAGGACGGCAATGCAATTGGCGTTGGCTTGAAAAAGCGTCGGGAGCGGAGGGACCGGTGGCTGACCAGCCCAACAAAACACCAACGCAACGCCACGGGCGTAACTCCATCCGAAGGTGAAACGACAAGCAGGCACCAAACGGGCGATAAAGATCTATGATAATTTCGTTTCTCTTACTGCCTCTCTTAGTTTCTTCATTTGGTGCGTCCGTACACACGGTCCGTGCAGTCGGCCGCAGCAACAGGAAGTAAGCCTTCGGTGGACAGTTCTTTTTTCCCCGTATGGAAGTTCGATCGATTGAGTCACCGGTTGGCTGCCACAAAAACCGTCCACACATCCTTTTTAGCAACGAAACGAAATTTAAATAATAAACAATAAAAAGAAAAATCGCTCAAAATATTTTACGAGCGGAGAAGAGCGACAAAAGCCATCAAACACTACTTACCAAGCTCTGCAGGCTAGTCGTCCTTGGCAGTCGCTGCTTTCCCGCACGCAATAGACCGAGACGAACCTTTCCACCGACCTCCTCCAGTCGCGCGCTACCGCTCCTTTGTCAGGCCGGTTTTTTGCTGCCGATTTTTCGTTTTCCATCCCGCTCGGTTCGGTTGCGCTGCTGATGTGGGGTTGATAAGTTTGTCTAGATGTTTAAAAGTTGTTATAAATATTAATTGGTAGCGTAAAGATTTTCTCCCACCGATAAGCGGGTGGCTCCGCTGGGCCAACGAATTGGCAACGGCTGCGATGGTGGCTTGGGCAGGGAGTGGTGTTGCTGGTGTATTCATCATTTCATTCCCCACCGGCAAACGGGAGTGGACCCCGTGCGGTTTTGAACCGCGATGGCGGTGGAGCTGTGTGGGTAGATAGTAAAAATATTGTGAACGAAGCTACCGTCGTGCGGCCGATAATAAAGCGTTTGATAGTTCACCCTCGTGGAGGAAGATGTTTCCTGTGTGCTTGGATGTAGGCAGCGCGCCAACTTGTTTTATTCTTTTCGTTGAGAAGCGTTTTTTTTACGCCCGTATGGAAATCGCACGTCGTTTGTTTCGCCGGATCCTGATGAGTTTTATCCGGTACGGTCATTTTTTTAAGGGGTAATTCTTACGTCTTTCGACCCTTTTTGATTTTGTTTGTGGTATTCGTCAGAATGTAGTTTTGAATAAACGTGACAAGTAATTAGGTTCAAATAAATTTTAATAAATAGGGTGTGTGGACTTATCTTGAATCTCCGGTTTGATGTTTAACAAGATGCATTTCTACTCAACATTCTATATTATCACCACCCCATATCTACCTAAATTAAACCTCTCTTTTGATAAATACCAAGGGAGGTACAAATTATGACTTAATTTGAGACCGTAATAGGATTCTCAATTCCCAAGATTTGGATTGATTTAAATGGCTTTCGGTTTTTACATTATTAAAATTATGTTTGCTTCATTTATACTTTCAAACTTTTTTTTCACTTTTTTTGCTCAAAAAAATCTGGGTTAGATTTACATACGCAAATTTGTTGATAGTATCGAAACAGTTCATTTTTTTATAAATATGATGTATCTTTAGTGGCTAGATCAAACTTAATGAAAATAACAAAATTCAAATTAAAAAACATGTACACTGATTTGGGAAAAAGTAAACAATATTACTTAGATCGCCCATGAGACGATCAAGCGAAGAAAATAACTAATCGCAATAAATGACTCGGGAACAAAAATGTTTGGCATGACTAGAAAAATAGTAATCATAAATTATTCACTCCTTCGTCTTTCGATAATTGTCATAGCTCACACAAAACTTAGACAATTTCTGTAGCCAATAATTAAAAGCTTTCAATTTTATTTACAGAATATTTTGAAAATATTTGAAAATATGAGAACTAATTACTGCATTTAATTTCCGGCATTAAATATTATACAAAATTGTAATTTTTTAAAAACAATTAAGTTGAGTTTGCTATATCGATAAGAAATAAAGAAAAATACCTTTAAGCTCAATTTCTTTATGTAATAGTAGAAGCATTATTCATCATAATTTTTGTTAAATTATCATAAAACAACTTAAATTATTTTTCGAATTTATTTTCATCTTTAAAATTCCATCTTCATCTTTAAAACTCCATCCAAAGCCCATCTTC
Source organism: Anopheles farauti (assembly GCA_000473445.2). Taxonomy (NCBI): domain Eukaryota; kingdom Metazoa; phylum Arthropoda; class Insecta; order Diptera; family Culicidae; genus Anopheles; species Anopheles farauti. The sequence goes on from KI915043.1 coordinate 946,346, forward strand.
CGGTTTTGGTGGACCTTCCAAGGACTGTTTTTCGACCATAATAACATCTCTTCAATTCAACCCCCGGACAATGCGCACATAAAGTATCGGCTCACATAAATCCCGCCAACGCTGGCCCTCCCCTCGTTCCTTCCCTTCGCCGTGCAGCGCAAAAAGCCAAACGCTTTGTTGTGATCCAACGTGGACGGATCCTTTCACAACATTCACCAGCGTCAGGGGCCAGGTAAAGCAGCCATGGTTTCTTCCGTTCCCGTTCATTATCACCAACATCCGCCACCAAGGTTGAAAAGGACACGAACAACAACAAAAAATGCGACGGGGATCGCATAGAGCTCAGCAGCAGTGAATGAAAGCGATCCCATTTCCAGCGCTTGTTTTGTGCGTATATGTGTGCAGATAAAGGATAATGCCGCAACGAGAGCGTCGCAGCGTGTGTCGCATCCTTCCGAAACAAAGGTTCGGTGGAAACCGCGGGACACTTTGTTCCTGGAACTCGGACACTTCTGCCTCCCGGGCTGACGTCCGTTGTGCCCAAAATAGACTCGTCTAGGCGGCTGAGTTTCATCTAAATTCTATGAATTTTTATCGCCTCACCTTGAGGTCCTTTTGCCCACCGCGAGCGGATGCATCCGGTCGGTGTGGCCTTGGTGTGTGTTTCAAGGTGGGCCATTTTTCACTCACAGAATGGTCGGAATGTGTCGGAACACATCGTTTGTCGCGCCCCGCCTGCCCACCCAGCGGAAAGCTGATTGGAAATGGAGAAATCACGTGAAAGAAAATTGAAATGTTACCGAGAAACCATTCCCGCACCTGACGATCAATTTGCGTTCGAAAGGCAAACAGAAACGCTAGAGGAACACGGCGTTGTCGTCGTCGTCGTCGTCATTCTCTTTGGAATGGAAAACATACACATTCTATGCTCGACACGAATCGCACGAACAGTCGAGCGCGGCATACGTTCTCGAATGAGGCATGTTTGCCATGCTACGTATGAACCCCGACGACGACGACGACGACGACGACGGTGACGGTGACGACAACGGCTCGTATGCACATATTGCATGCCCCTTGGCCCCAAAACTCCACGTCCTCCTCCCTGTGGAGTGCGCATCAAAGCACGAACCCAGCGAAACAGCCCATTGAAACACCACAACCGCGGACCCGCGGGGAAAGAGACCCAAGAATCACGTGCCCGTGAGCAATCGGTAATCTATCGATTGCTTTTCGGAGGTGTGGTAATGAAGACAGCCAACATGACAGACGATGTGTTGATTAACGCGCCCGCGCGCGCACGCGCACTCACACAAAAAAGACACACACACACTCACACGACAACTCTTTTTCACGTTTCCCCGGGGCAACGGAAAAGTGAACGTTCAGCGTTTTGTCTAGTGTGCCGACGCTTAAATGGTCTATGATGGGATGATTAGTGTGGGCAATTCGTTTTGAATTCGTGCGCGACGGGTTTGGCAACGGGTGAGAGAGGGGAGGGTGGAGGAATGTGTGAAATTTCGATAGTGACTCAATCTGCTGCCCCGGTGTGGGCTGGTTGGCAAACAGGGTGAAACCGAGGTGCGAAGATGATGATGAACTATGGTTGCTTCGTGGTGGTGGGATTCGATTTATTACACTAGAATCAATCATTACGGTTGCGATGCGTGCTAAGTGCGTTGTAAAGCTATAAAGCTGTTACTTATACAAACAAACTGTAAAGTTTTGTTCAAATAGGACTAATATAAACGATTTTCCCATCATCTTGATAAAGCGTGTTGACGGATTTATTAGGATGTTATCATTTTAAAATGAAGCATTACATTGGGCAAATAAAAAACACAACCATATTCTTTTACGTAATAAAAACATGATAACATTGAACTATCACTTGTAAATGCTTTTCAAAGTATGAGATGAACTGATAATTTTAGATTAATGGAAACTAAAACAATGTTGAAAAACATTATTTAATTATAGAAGAAACGGCCTGGCCGTATTGCTAAATGTTGAAAAAAATTTCTTTGTAGATCGAAAGTTTAACAAATAAAATACATAATGTACGCGTTATGTACCAGCTACCAGAAATAAAAAATATGATTTACTTTCAGCAACAGCAAAACCAACTACAGCCCAAACGAATCAACCTGGCAATGCAGTGAAGTGAACACATTAATTCCGTAACTCGATAAACGTTTCAATTCACTCGGAGGCAATCGAAAATTGCTGACCCTTTCGGGACCCCGAGCCCGATCCCCGACCCCATCCACCGCTAACGATCACTTTTCCCGCATCCCGGACGCGGGCGAGCGCTGCGAGCGTGAATCAATTTGCTAATGAAACATTAACCTAAACGCTAAACAATTCGTCCCTCTAGGAGGACGAAAACGGACTCGAGTTTGCCGAAAAACTGCTGTTTGGAATCTGTCCGAGGGAAGGAAGAATAAGTCGAGCTCCTTTCTCGTGCTGCTGCTGTTGCGTTCGGTGTAAACTTATGGACGACCCGTTGATGTTTATCCCGTGTGCGTACATTAGTGTGAATGTGTGCGTGTGTTTTTTTGTTGCTACTTTTTTGCCTCTCCTTCTCCCGGGCGCGTTTTGTGGCGAAGCACTAATTGCAATCACCAGGTCGGCCGCCTCCAGCGCAGGAACGTTTTGTACGGAGCGAAACCGCACCGAGCCCATACTTTGGAGCAATAATTTTTGCGCAAAATGTGTGTCCATGTCCACCGTCCGTGAGCCGTCCGACGGTTCGATTGGGGGTGCAGCAGCAGAAGCAGCAGCAGCAGCAGCAGCAGCAGCAGTGAAAGATCAAGAAACTGTACGGGCGTAAATGCACACGCAGGTGATCCGCGGGGCGATCGCATGATCGATCAACAATCAATCTCGATCGGGCGCTGGGGTAGCGAATCGTGGTGCGCACAAACGATCGAGCACCGGAAGGCATTTGCAGTCAGCTCGACGTACGGAGGGGAAATCAGTTTGCAAAGGGGTGGGTAGCGCAAACTGCCACCGGCACTCATCCCGGCCGGGACGTGACGATGCACCGATCGGAGCGAACTGGTTGCGAACTTTGCATATCAAATGAAAGGGATCTTCGTCACATTTGATCGCCAGCACGACGGTTACCACCGCCTGTCCGTTCCTGTTTCGCCTTTCGTTATCACGGCACGGTTTCACACCGGGATTGGGTGATCTGCATCGATCGTGCGCTCGCGATACGCGTTTCTCCATTTTGTCATGTAGCAGAAGGAGGAGGGAGGGTTGGGCTCGTAATTGAACATCCGGGCCCGAGAGCTTGCGTAAAATATGAACAATCGATCCCCAGATCCGCGGGAAACGGAGAGAAAGAGTGAGCAAATAATTTTGCACTCTTTTAAAAATAACATAATCTTGGCGGTAACATCTCGACAGGACTAAAAAACAACCCCCCGCCCCCGTTTGGGGCCCGGTTACTGTCCACTCGCCACCAGTACCGCCTTGCATCGCAAACACTGTGACTGCTAGGATGTCGGGCGAGAGTGCCAGCAGCTTGATCGATGTCCGATCCCATCAGATCAACTCACCTGCCCGTCTCATCCAGCGAGCGAAGGGAGGTTCCGGTCCTGCCATGCCAACATGTTCCCCTCTGTTCGAGTAGATCGCTCATCTTCGGCGGTTCAAAAAAAACGCAACCACGTCTTACGCTCACTGCTTCGATTGTGATCTTAGCTCACTGATAAGCTGAAGCGGGAGGTGGAAGAAAGAGGACGAAAGGCACATGGAAGGTGCCGACGCATTCCGCGTTCCTTGTTGGCGGTGTTGAGAGTAACAAAGCCTCCTCCTGGCTGTTCCGTTCCGGTGGTAAAATATTCAAAATAATATGGCCGCTGTGACAAGTGGAATAAAATATAGTCGACATGCAAAATGGTGTTATCGCTCGTAATGGGGCGAAGGAACGGAACGGAGGGGCCCACCGAGGCAACCATCTTGGAAAAAGTTTTTCCACTCCAATCCACCTTCAGGCGCATGTTTTTTATGATAAAGGAGGGATGACATCGATCGCTCTCGTGTAGAAAAAAAAACGGCCAGCAAGTGGAGAGCCAACATAATTTATCATAATAATTTTCGTATAAATTATTAATCAAGGAGCAACGTGTAGAAAAAAAACGCCTCTTTATTTCGTACTTTTCTACCGATCGATGGGCATAGACACATAAAACATCGTGCCCAAACGCCAAAAGGCACAAATAACAACCACAACAAAAAAAAACGTTTCGCCAAAAGGATTCTTTAGCGTTTTATTGCGGGACCGCTTCGGAACTAGCTTACTTTTTATAAAATCGAAATGTCAGATAATTCCTCCATCAGCGCACCCGATGCCGTAGGAAGTTTGTCCGGTTTTCGCTTGTCTTGATCGATCGGGATGGGCGACTGCGGAAGATATCTGCATGTGCACGTGGAGCAGTATGTTATTATTAATATTACTATCATTATTATTATATTTTTCGCTGCAGCTCAAGCAGGATGGATCAAACCTAGCATTTCTCCCGCCATTCGGTAGCTTACGGGATCGATCGATCGTTGGGCAGTTAGGTTTTGCGGGGACGTAAGAAAAGGTAACCAATGGTCGTGGAAAAGGGAAAAGAAGATGCGTAAAATGCCAACCGACTGCCAACCGATCGTACGCTCGAAAACACCACGGGCGAAAAACGCTCCCGTGAAAGGCCCTGGCCCCCGTGTGTGCAGTCATGGTGAGGAATTTATGCAGATCACTCTCCCGAAATGCATTCCACGCCGGTAAAAAAAAAACAGGCAGCAGCACGAGCTGGACGGTGAGGTAAAAAGGCAGTCAATCGTTAAGTACGGGAACGGCGCTCGCGGAACGCCTGCAGGAGGGCCGTACATTGCAAGTATTATTTCGCTGCATTCTCCGTGTCGCTCGGGCGTCTCCTGGTGGGCCTCGGGATCCAAGGCAGGTGGGATGCGCCTGCTCACGGTGCTGCTGGGCCAGCATTCCCGGGGTGCAACATTAAATTGAATTATAATACGGTGTCCGGGAAAATATTAACAAGCCAATATATATTTTTAAAACTCGACTTGCTGGTGCTGTCGATGCGGTTTCGATATCCTGTCGGCTTCTGAATTGTATTCTTCGGCTGCAAGTTCACGGGATATCATGACAATGCTTTGCCATTTTCTAAAGTTGTGACAAATTTCGTTTCATTCTAAGGGTGTGACAAATCTCTCATATCTTTTGAGCAATACAGAGCTGATTGAAACTCTACCTAATTAATAATCCTTTCATGTTATTTAAAGAAAAATACTGTAAGGTTTTATGAAATAATTGTTGATTGCAGTATGTTGCGAAAAAAGTTGCATGTATCTTTTTATGAAAATGCCAGTAAATATTTTTACTGCTCAATATGTAACGAAAGCTAGCAATAAAATGTCAAAAAATCAAAAATAATTTGTGTTTTTGTATTCATTGTGGTGTTAAAAATAAAAAGGAAATAATTTCAGCTCATCCCTGCGCTAAAACTCCTCAGCAGTCTTATTTTTCCATGTTTGATTTCTCATCAGCGATAATGATGCATTAATTTGTCTGGAAACTGCATTGTTTAGTTTTTTGTCAGGTATCTTCATCAGCCAAACCATCATCGTCGTCATAGCGATGGAAGCGTAACGAGCATCGCAAAATATATACACAGTGCTTTGGAACTCACACCTCCTACATGTGAGCAAACGGTTAACCGGTACAGATAGGGTCACCAGTTGAAGTTTAAACTCATTTAGTTGAGCCGATTGCGGATTATTATTGCTGCTTTTGCAATCACGTTTTCTACATAAAGCTTATCAGATGGCACTTTCATAGCTTCTCATCTGTCTCATTTGTAGTTACTAATTTTTTAAGACTTTAAGAACACTATATTTGAGATTGAAGGACTGTATTTCAATATCAGAAAAATTATATCAGAAACATTGAAAACAAGTAAGTTTAATGGTTTTTTTTTTACAAATGTGTTTTAACGTTATTTCTGTTTTATAGTCAAATTGTTTAAAATTTTGAACCCACGTGAAGTCGTAAAATACATAAGTCGATCCAAAGACTAAACTAAACCGATTCTTCTCACTTCGATCCAACTTGACGAGCTCATCGTAATCATTGTTGTGCGATGAAGAAGGAAACGATAATAGTGGAGAATTAGAAATTTCATCAATGACACCAAAAAATGATACCGACATAAAACTGTGATTTATGCCTTTATCCTTCAAAACAAAGCGGGTTTTGGATTGATGTGAGATCGAAGAAATAATTTCGTGCTTTCCTACAAGAAGCGTGGTTATGTTTGGTAACATTTTATAGTGTTGATATTTGCCTCATTCTTGTTTCGTATAAAATTACAAATAATTTCGATGTGAATCTTCAATTAACAAATATTGCTAACCATTTTTAATTGCGTTTCAATGTGACTTTTGAATACGTTTATCTACTTTGTTGAACCGTGGAGGAGACATATCGTATGACTGTCAAACAATTCAGACATTGCAAACAACGATCGTCAGTTGCAGTAGTATGTCAAATGTGTGAAATTATAAGATTTGATTGGGATAAGAACCAAACTAGCTGAAAAACATCAAACCTCTCCATTCAAATCCATCGAACCACCAAGAATAAATCGGTCGAAAAGTCCATCCTTTCGTCCCACCGCCCGGTCACAATACTTTCGGCTGACTTCACCACGGCACCTCCCCCGCTCCATTCTATCGAGAGAATAAAAAGCCCCAGCAACATTATGATGCGCCATGAAAACGAAATGGAATGACATGAAATGTGTTTCCCACTTTTATGTAGGATATTAAGTTTTCGATCGTAAAAGAGTGAAATAAAAACAACATAAAATTAAGTCTAAAGTGTACGGAATACTATTTCGAAAACGATCGCGGCCATCGTTTTCCCCCCGTGTGGCACTCCGGTCGTCGGGTGTTGATCGTAAGAAATTTTTTCATCGGATGAGGTTTTTTTTATATTATCGCGCCTGACCGAGCCACGTTTTATACCCGAAATCGGTCGGTCGAATGTATGTCATGTTCGAAATCGGCCGACGACGTTATAAGCTGAATATCCTCGTCGGTGAATATCTTAGTTATGGCCGCGTGGAACGATTTCGAGAAATTAGCAAATATCAAACCTATAGCGTGTAGAATGGGGTTGACATTATCGTTAGGCAGGAAATTATACGTCAATAGAATTGTGTTGCTATTGTCATAATTGTTATTTATCAATATGAAAGAAGTATTTTACTCGAACAGGGTCATGTTTCCGGAGGGGGAAATCATTTTCGAGAAAATAAAACAAAACTAAGTCTGTTAAAAGTTCTTCCCTAGACAACCCGTCACAAATAGATCCTGTAAGATCGATAAATGGCGAAAAATGTGGTTCCATTAAAAGAAATATAATCGATAGAGTTAATTATTATCATTTACAGTAATTCTTCACCGGTTTTGTTTTTTTACTTATTTTTGGAACAAATATTATGTCACCCAACGGAGTTGTGACAGTGGCACCAATTTTCAACGACAGAATATGCCGACTTGCCTTTCAAGCAGCAATAAATTCTTTCCAGAAAATCGTTTTATCTTACCTTTTATTTTTAGAAATGAAAAGCTCCCAAAATTAGACATTCATTAAATGTTCGTGCCATACAAATCACAAAATATTCTTTTACGCATTTCAATCGCTCATCAAGCACAGTATCGTTTGTTTCTCCGTTTTTCCTATGCACGAACCAACGTTTTTGTGCCGTCACTCGGCAGCGTGAAATGTGTCAAAACAACTTAATCACGCTTTTCGCCATGGCCACCCTCTGTGCCAACCCGCACTAGCTGACGAGTGCAGCCAAGGTGAGTGGTGCCATGTTTCGCTGCGTAAAAGAAAAGGTTTCGTTTGTAAAAAGAGTGTCAAAAAAGCATTGAACAAGAGCAACCCCATCTCACCATCGATAGAGTGCCCGAACTGTTCTGCCGGAAACAAACCAGGATAAATAAGGCAGATAAAGCAAGGCAATGTGCCAATGTCCCGGATGGTGGGATTGTGATCGGCCAGGAGAGAAAAAAACAATAAATGCGTCTTCACGATCACCGAACATCACCACTGCCAGTGTGGGACCCCATGACGACCGCGCAATACACACAATCAATAACAGTAAATTTTGTTCGCTTGACACGAGGGGGGCCCGAGTTGTTTTTTTTTTGCGACACTTTCCCGCCGACGGCGTTGTGGTTTCGTTTTTCTCACTACCAACCGGCAGACTTTCTTCAACGTTCTTCCCCACACAGGGCAGAAATTGGTCGTAAACTTTAACAACCTGTTAAGCCTCAAAATCTCACACTTTGACACTTCGGGACGGGCAGTGACGTGGGCAGTGTGTAATAATGGTACCGATCAAAATATACTATAATCGAACGAGCAAAACGAAAAAATAAAATAACATAAAAAAAACTCCCCAACACAAACCGTAGACGATCAATAATCACACTCGTAAAGATCGAACCACCCGTACGGGGCGCCCGGAGAAACCGGAGTAAAATATTACCGAAAATGAGGTGGAAAATAAAAATGAGACATTCCTCCCGGTCCAATCCGGCACGGACGCAAATTAAGAAACAAAACGGCCACAAGCTGTATTTTGGCACATTCCTTTGCCTTTGGTTCGTCTAAAGCCGTGCTAAAATCCGTCTGTCTTCCCATCGCACCATAGCAAACTTCAGCACGTTGAACCTGTAAACCTTTGCCGCACCGCTAATTCGGAATTCCGCTCGTATACGCTGCAAACCAACAAGCACCAAGAGTTTTGATCGATAAAAATTAATTTGATATAAAAAATCACTGATATATCAAATATCGAAAACCATCGCACCAGCGGTTTAACGATTGAATTCAACGTTCGGGGTGGAATTTCCACGGTGCCATGTCTCACCGCGGGAGAAGAAGTTGTCATTTTCTGACACCCAACACTGAGCGGTCCTCCGGCGGAGTGCTCGAGCAAAGCCAAACAACAGCCGTCCGATACCGAAAATTGTATTCTCGACCGAGTATCCGGAGAAAGAAATCAAGCTCTCGTTTGTTTTGTAGTACTGTCCCTGTTATCTTCACTATTTTCCTGCCAGCTCGCTGCCTGTGCCTGTGTTGGGAGGTGGAGCATTTTAATTTGTTTTATATCGTATATATCACACTTTTAATTAGGATCAATGTTATTATCTTTTTGTGGCGTTTTTTTCTGTTTTTAGAGCTGTGGTAATGTGATACTCGCACCCTGGAATTGGGGCTTTGGAAGTTTTCAGAACACGACGCGAGCTGAAAAAGTCACATATAACGCAGAGAAGAAGAGAGAGAGAGAGAGAGAGAGACATCGGAAAGGAACGACGTGGAGCTATCGATTTTGCGGCGATTCCGATGCGTCGTAGATACGGCCAGCACCAGGACATTACGAGAAGAACTTAATTTTGGCGAGCGAGTTTTATCAGTGCGTCAGCTGGTGGTCCGCGATGTCAACGCACGAAAACAGGAATCGCCGCTAAATGTTGCCGCACCGGCACCGGCCCCGGCTGGCATACTAATGGGTGCATAATCATAAAAAGAAATCCAATTTCCATAAGCAGCAGGCCGTCGCCTCGGGGCCGAGCACCAGGGCCAGGCGGGCGACACATTTGCGGCACGCCAATCGCTTGCGGAAAGAGACGAAACGGACAGAATCAACCTTAGTCGAACAAGAATGTTTCCAGCGTGCTTAGGTACATTCGGCACGGACATCACTTTATTACGAGCGGTGCTGGAAATTCGAAGAAAATTTCCGACACTCTCAAGTACACTCAAACCCCCCACCCCCTCGGCTTTGTACCATTCCGTATCATTCCGCACCTGGAAGTTTCACCTTACGTCGGAGGTGGAATCGAGAAAACCGATTAAGGCTTCCAGTAGCTGACAGTACATCGTGTTTTCGCTTGATTACGGCTGTCAAAATGTCACCATCGGAACGTTCATCATCTGCTGCCGCTCGGTTCGTCCGCAACGCGTCCGGAAACAGCCGGCCAACCGCTGGCGATCGTGTAGGAACGAGTGAGTTCGGGGATCGAGTGCACAGGCCACCATCTCCGGTTGAAGATCATCATCTGTACTAAAGATTAAGAATCACGTTCTGCCTCTCGTTTTCCACCTATCGTTGCAATTCAACCGCGAATCAAGCGAGATGCCCGTGGAGAATGCAACTGTGGGTGCCACTGGTCTGTTCAGTAAGGAAAATAAACTATCTTATCTACCGTGTCTCTAGGACGAGAGCCATTTAATATGATCGATCCCATGGGGACGTTGATTATTGATCGTCGGAATGGATGATGCGATGCGGGAGGTAGCGAATTTTTCGAATCCAACGTTAGGGACGGATGAGTAAATACTTTTCACAGCCAGAACTGCGCTTGATGAAGCAGTTATCGCAACATCACTACCGTGCAGCATGCGCAGCTATTAATGACACTGACAAATCGGCTGTCACCTGCAGTGCGTGGAGCTTCTCATGTAAAACAATTTTTCAATTCATGTTGGAAAATTCCGGTCAAAGAATTCAGCTGTAAAGATTATTTTTATCTAAGATTTTTTTTTATATTTATTTATGCAGCTTATGCTATTTATGTTTATGTTAATTTCTTTTCAATGCAAAAAAAAAATCAAAATCGTCAGGTGCCATGATTTCAGCCACCCAGTCGCTTCATTCGCAGCCGAATCAACGAATGAGCAGAGGGCAAAAAATCACACTCGTCCAATCGTTCAAGCTCACCCGTCCACTGATGGATCTCGAAAATGCAACGCACCCTGACGGACGCGCAAAAAATGACAGAGTGTAGAAGAAAAACCACAAGAAGGACCGATTTCACCCAATCGGCACGGCCAGCCGAACGATTTACTTTATTCTTGTGTTCGGCCACAATCGCTTCCCGCATACAAGTGTTTGATGTCGTTCAAACAGACGCCTTTCAGTTAATAAGTATAGCAAAGAATCGTCATAAAACCGACCCTAGGACATGGTTGCGGAAGAACCAGAAAACAAGCGCACGCTCGAAAAAAAAACTCTATCCACAAAAATCGCAGCGAATCCGAGGGAAATCATTTCGCGGAATGTACGTGCAAACGGTGTTTGATGGATAGAAGGAAACTAAGAGGTACGGGAGAGAGGGGGTGAATAAATGAAGCGGAAATCAAACTCTGCCGATGAAACAAAACAAAAAAGACACCGGGCACAGAAGAACAAACAATCGCAGCAGGCAGGAGAAAGAGCTGCGCGAAAGCGACGAACCTGCTTCTTTTCGGACGGCGGAGTGACGAAAATGATGATGGAGCTCAAAATGCGACTCGATGGCGGGCGTGCCTGCATACCTCTGATGTGTTTGTATGATCTTGTTTCCTTTCCTCGCTTTATCGGTGATGCTCGATTTGTCAGAACGCTGGTTCGGCTGTGTTTGTGCGGACCGAGCGCGGCCCGATGGGAGGAGAATAAAAACGAGACTCCCCGGCGATGACGATGACGAACTTATGAAGGCTACGGTGCGATAATGTCGAAAAAAGGAATGATCAAAGCTGCAGCAGCTTGAGAGAAAAAAAAACACAAATACTTACACACGATCGAGAAGGATTCCGATCGATGCCGGAGAAGGGAACGAAGGGGAAGTTTCGAAAGTTCATTTAGGGTCGGTGTCGGTCGAGTGGTCGAACGATCCTGCCCTGGTACGGTGACGATGATTGTTCGAGATCGCAATCGGTTGATGACGATAATGATGGTGTTCTTGGGATGAATCCGGGGGAGAGCGGGGAGGGCAGGTAACTGAAGGGAAGGATGCCTCACGAGTAATGGTGGTAGTGGTGGTAGTGATCTTTGATCGTATGTGCCGAAACCTGACATGCCTCCCGGGGAACGAGCGAAGTGGGAAGTGTGATCGTGCGCTGTTATATACAAATTTCGTAGCGCCATCTTTGATCACCGTACATGACAGGCTGAAATATATTCTTCGTTCCTGTATGACAAATTCATATTTTTTGTTTTAATTTCCTTATCAATTATGCTTTATTTGACACGCATTGTCACCCTTTTCACCACGAAAGTTTGTCAAACAAAGGAACAGAATTTTTTCTCCACTCACCTATTTCATACTCGGTCGAACCTAATCAGTAACGGTATCTGCGGGCGGAGCACTGAAAATCCATTAAACCGGCGGTTTTTTTTTTCTTCTCTACCACAACCACAGAACCACGCACCGAAATGGCATAAATAATAACGAGGCCAAACCGAGCCGATACCGGGGCGTGATTTACCCGGCCGTTAGTATCTTTATGATTTACGGGGCAGTATTTTGATCAACACAAAAATACACATAAACCCAAAAATCCTATTATCAGCGCGGGGTGCACGTCCGAGCCCGTGAGAGGTGTTTTCTCCTACGGTCGGATTAAAAACCCACCGGATCGAAACCGCCCGGGCAAGTCAATAAAAATCCTGCGGATCGATAAAGCACCGGAGAGCTCAAAAAAAACACTGCTAACAGCGTTTCCGAACGGGCGGAAAAAATGTTGACGTTTTCATACCGGTGGACATTAGACACCGCGTGCCCACCTGTTTTAACTCAGCTTCTTTCCCGCCTCCAGCTCTCCACCTTTATCTCATCTTTGCCCCGCGCAAGAGGACATTAAAATGAAAGCATCTCTTCTGCGATGATTGAACGTGCGCGTACAGCGGGCCGAACTTTGCTGCCTCATTTCAAAGTCCGGACACGCAATAATTTTACAACCTCGACCTCACGCTTTACCGGCCGCGGAGCCGATACTTTTGTGCGGGCGTTTAACCGGCCCAGGACACGTTCATGATGGCGGGTTTCAGCTAACACAATAAGCCATCAACCCATTTTGTCAAACGGCTGGTAGGGCTACCTTTATACGACGGCCAGCGCTCGGAACCGTCGGCGGATGGCGACGTACGGACGGAACGAGGACGGAACCATTGGACGGAGCTATAATTCTTCTCCAACAAAACGACACATTAGTGTAAATTCTCGCCCCACCTCACTGCTTTTCCGCATCGAACTCGAGCGCTTCTGGCACCGAACTCCGCCGGGGTCGTTAACACATTTAGAGGCAAAAGCTTCGTGTGACAATATGGGTTTATTTTGGAGGAAGGAGGTTTATTTGCGGCTTGTAGCGGGAGGGTGGATAGATGGTCAATAAAATTTCACAGCGATCATAAAATGTGTCGCCCCGTGCCAGGCCGCACGCGGGGTTCAGATGGCAAATTCCTTCCATAGCAGCAAACGTGTTGCTTTTTCTTTTGCCCGTGAAAGTTTGACAAAAATCGCGTGAATAAGCCGCATCCCGAGATGACCCTGCAGTGAAGGTGGCCCAAAAGTACGCAACCGAATCAATCCTTCCAGAAATGGCATCAAATCGAGAACGAATATTCGCTGGCAAAATTTTGACGACATGGAAAGACGCGCTTGTGTGGATGCGTTTGAATATTCCTAAAAGAGAGAAAAGCTCCTAAAATCACAAACCGAAGCCAACGGAAAGGAAAGCGAAAATACATAAATCTAGTTTCAGTACAGTGAATTTTACGACCCGTACTAGCCCTACAGCCCCCGAATCCGTTTAAAAGCATTTATATTGGGGTCTGATTGAGGCTCCGGAGCTATTTTTGGTTCAAATTAAAACGAAATCTAATTTGAAAAGATAATTTGGTGTAACAAAAGTGAATGAAATCAATATTTGTAGAAAAAATATGTGATCTAGTTATTCGAAAGAAGTGTTAAACTAAATAAAGTCTAAAAATATATTTTAAAATAAAATGTTAAACACATTTCGTTTTTTTTTTCAATAAAAACTATTCCTTGTCCTACTTTAAAAGCATCCAGCTGTTCAATTAGAGTCTTCTTTCGACACGCCTTCAGTGAACACCGCGCTTCAAATTCCTCACCAGACCTTCTGGCGAATGCAGCTAGAACTTTTTCCTGCTTTCTGTTGTACCCATCACCGGCTTCTTCCTTCTTCCTGCCGTCTGAAGATTCATCGAAAGTGGGAGAATCCATTAACCGGCTCACGGATGACCTTATTGTGTAACCTTTCGCTTTGTTCGTGGCGTGAAAAATCATCCTCCTTTTGGATGGCAACTAACGCCCCTAAGATGCCGATTGCAGCGAATGATGAAATTAATTGACCTCTGCAGCCGGCCGGAAAACGAGCCTCGTCTCGTACTAACGCCGATCAATGGCTGTTCTAATTTCCTCCTCTTTCTCTGGCGTAACTGACTGCACTGGCGTTACTAGAACTAGGTAAATAGAACGCGTAATACGGAATGCGTGAAGATGCCGGGAAAGCATTCTTTGGGACGACTCGATTGGATACGCGTCGGCAGGGTATCTTGGCAAAGTGCATTAAATGCTATTAAGGGGGAGTAGAGCAGGAGGAGGAAATAGGTAAAGGTACCTCAATCCACCCAAACACAAAAGGATAAGATTCGATCAAGAGGCATTCTTTCAACTGTTTTTACTATGAAATTGTTTCCTCCACTTGGGACTGGGAAATGGTGGCTCAAATATCATTTTATTATGGAAATATTGTGAAATTATTATTTTTATTGAGTTATCTCCATCATTACAAAAAATAGAAAACCAGGTAAGGTATTATTAAATGAGTAATAGTTAAAATATATTTGAAACATTTAACGTGATACTCGAAGAGCATAATTACACAGAAAGAATAACAATTATTTAACTCCTTAAATTAACTCCCATATTATAAAGCAAGTGTGCAGTGTACACAATAAACGAAGTGAAGTTAAAAAAGAAGAATCCTTGCTACAACAAAAACAGGTAAAAAACATAATTGGATACTGTACATCTTACAGTACAATTTAACGATTATTGAATAAACTCCAATAGCCAGAATCAGGTGAGCAGAATCTTTCATTGTTTCACTTAAAAGAGCATATAGTTTATCTCTAAGCAAACCAGTTCAATCAAAATTTATGAAAACCTTCTAAGTTATTGATTTCAAAAGTCAATATCATATCATTTAAAATGCTAAAGTATTGCTTCAAAAAAACAGAAAAGAGATCAGAACATAAAATTATTTAAAACGTCGTTTAGAACTTGTGCTCAAAAATGTGCTTAAAAATGTGTGCTTGTGCTTAAAAATGAACTGATAAAAAAAATAAATGCTCGAATAAGATTTTATAACATCATTCTTCTTTTGGTTGTTCACATCAATAAATGTAGTTTTACTCAAAAGAAATGAGTCAATAATGGTTTCAAAAAATCACCCATTCTTCATGTTCAAAAGTCACCCACGTCACCACCCATGCTGTACAGCACGCATCGAGATCCACAGCTCGCAAAGCTTACCAGCTCTTGATCCCCCGTACCAATCTTCCTCATCCACCGAAACTCTCCTAGCTTCCCTCTGATTTCGTGATCACGCGACCCGATCCCACCCAACGCGCACCCGATCGTCGAATTTTGGCTCTCGAGAAAACAAAGCTCCCCGCTTCATCCCACCCCCAACTCCCAACCGCATGCAGCACGGCGCATAAATCTTGCGTCCGATTCGAGCGCACATCAAAACACAAATTAGATTTCGCCTCTCGCCGGACCGGCAGCTAGCGTCGCGGTAGATCGCCGACCGTCGCCATCGTGTCGGTCAGTTTTGTCGGTTTCGATCATTCGGGTTTGATTTGACAACGGCAAAACGGCGATCGATCTTGTTCTCGCGGGCGCAATCAACCCGTTCCTCGACATTTCTCTCTCTCTCTTCTTTTTCCCTCCTCCACAACATGGAATCGGCTCGAAGAAGGTACAATACCATTTTTGAAACCTGAGAGTATCGATCAAACGCCACAGCGAACCGATGGTCCCGGCGATGGTCGGCGATCGATGGAAGACGCACGAATCAAACCAGGACTATCTAGCCCCTCTCCATGCCCCTCGCACACTCGCGGTTAGGTGTGTAAAAATGTTAGAAATCGAAACGATCTGCACCAGGGACCGAAGCTTCCCCTGCCTAAACGGCGAATAGAGCAGTTTGAATTAAAATTCATTCGGCCCTCCACCCGCCTCGGAGGGAATGGAGCTCGACAGGAGGAAAAAAAGACCACCGAGTGTCGTTCGTGTACCATCGGTTTCGGTTTCGGCTTTACTGCCCGTGCCCGGCCGGGGTGTGTGGAGAGCGAGAGGTGGTTAAACACAAACACATACAACCAAACGCACGAGTCCCCGCAACCCGGATCAATCGCACCAGCACTTGAGAAATGTTACCGATGCTCAACAAGACATTATATTGACGTTAGATCATAAATTTGGAAAATCATAAAATCAATATTTATACACATCAAGCGCTGTTTTCGACGCTTCGTTTCACCTGGTCCTTGCCGGGGGAGAGGGTGGGGATGCTCCGAATGTGTGGCTGCGTGGAGTGCGACCTGACAGGTTCGCTCTCAGCGTCGCCGACCAGGGTTAGTAAATTGTTCGCGCCCGGGCGGTTTGAGAAGAACGGATCGCGTCGATCCCACACCTCGTGGATGGAGGTTCTTGTCATCTTTACTATTGGTTGGAGAAAGAAAACGAGAGAGAGCGAGATGGTTTTGCAGAGGAATTTTTCCCGACCATGGCGACACAATGGCACGGACACGGTCATCAGCATTCGGGCGAAAGCCGGGGGTGGGTGCGAGATGAAATCCGAAGACGCTAACTCGCTTGATTCGATTAGGCTTATGACAGTTAACCGAAATCGAGCCAAACGATACGAGAGATGGTTCCCAATCCTTGCCGCGTATTCGCGTGTTTTAATGCTGATCGATTTGCTTCTCCCTTCCCTTCGAACGTTTTCTCTAAATCGAATATTTTTCTTCCGAATGTTAATGTTTTTTTTCCGCGCAGTTTCCATCGAAAAGTCCCTCCCTGTCGTAAATCATAAGACACGGTTTCGCGTCGGCACGCAGCGTTCCATCGAAACATTGACGGATTTACGACTGCCGTGGCCCAAACCAAGCCGGCCATGTTTGGAAATATAGTAATAATATTTTTTTTAATTGCTCAGCAAATCGGAACTGGCGGTCTGATATAGAGTGGTGCGTTTGTTATTTCATCGTCCCATTGTTTGCAGACGAAGAGCAGTATATTTTTTTCGGAGAAAATTCTCAAATTATGTTTCCCGCGTTGAACACAGTGAAAGGTTTTTGGCAATTTACGGACCGCCGTAAACATTGGAGGATTAAGGTTGATGAGTTTCTATGATTTATTTTGAGGCTCAGTTTCGGTTTTGAATTCGAAAACAATCGGTCAACATTTTAACGGCTCATAGTGGAAGAAAATTAGACGCGTCCTTTTTCATGAGAAAAATAGAAACGTTGTTTTGGTATCGCATAAAAAACCTTATCGTTTTCTTTGATCAATCAGCGATGGCATCACCTGCAAATGACTTTTTTAAAGAGTTTGGGCAGGATTAATTTACATACATTTTAGCAAATATTTTATATCAAAAGAACATACAGTCTTGCGTTCATCTTTTGTTACTTGCTTCAATCAGACCAGATCAGACAAAAATAAATAATAGAATATTATTGAAAATTACCTGCAACAAAATGTGTTGATTGTTAATATTTATTTATATTTTTATAAAACAACAATTAAACTTTTTCTAAGTTAACAAATCTTTTTTATTAAGAATACGCCAATACGAGAATAAAGTAAATAAAGTATATTTCTGCACTTTCAACTTTAAACATCACAAAGTGTAATTTTAAAATTTGTTTTTATAAGAAGGAAATAGAAACAAACGATCTTTAAAAAAACAAAAAAGGTGTTTTAAAGAGAGAACCGCTAAAAGAGAAAACTTAAATCTCTAGCATATTCTTTAATTGATTTTCATTTCTACCCATTTTTATAAATTGAAGTTTATTTTGAAAAAAATATCGTTACCTTATTATACATACGAATTGCTAAACGGAAGAGTACTAAGTGGAAATTTCCATTCAAGAGGAAATTTTATTTCCATAGGAAGGTGATCTCTTTAATTTCATTACGTGTGAGAATCGCTTAGCAATTCAATTTCTAATCTTCAATTCATATGACACACTGCAACGTGCTTTACTCATTCTCAGTTCCTTGAAGACAAAAATTCCTTTCAAAACGCTCCATACCAATCGAATTCAATGTTTCCCGACCAGGTCAAAAGGGAAATTAACTTCTTTAACCATGCAGACACGAAGTTCTGGCCAACCTTCCGCACCGATTCGGTGTCTCTTTGTTTTGACGTACTTTTTTCTGTGTTTGATCCGCCAAAGGAGCCGGAAGGTGTTCGTTCTAAATGCAGACAGCTCACCGCGCCTCACCGTGTCTCATTCAACCATCCGGATCCAGTGCTTCTCACGCCTGACCACCAACTACCGGCCAGCACCGAACCGGGATAATAAAATAATAACTACCCATTGAGAACGAGTGCAAGAGAAGGCGCGCGCGTTCGCCCGAGCATTTAGCTCGGTTTCACAGCCTCAAAGCAGAAAGTGGTTCAAACGCAAGAAAAAGAGAAAAAAAGCTCAATTTTTCCCCAAAAATCCTTCACAGAACAAAAGATTGCGAACTGCGAAACGAAACGAAACACCGAAAAAACGCCCTTCAGCGGGCGACAGTGGAGGCGCACACATTGCTCCTTCGAGGAAACGAGTGAGTAAACTTACCCGCTGCTTGGCCCTCGGTCGCTTCAAGAAGGTTACAAAAAATCGGCGACCCGATCGCGATAGCAATTATTTGATTAAAGGAAAATTACCTTAATGATATTCATCCCTCACGTTCGACGCATTCGACGCGAAACGCTTCCCGCGCGAGAGATGCCACCGCCACGGAAAACGCGCTTCTATAGCTCACGAAACAGGGAGGAGCTGCACTTCAGTGGTGGCGGTGGTGTGGGGAGAGGATGGTGGTGAATTCGATTCGACCGACGGATCCTCTAAATGATTGACCCGTTCTGGTTTTCTCGGGTATCCTCTTGTTTCTGTGCGGTGGAAGCGAGCGGCCGGAGCGTTAAATGATCTTACTAAACGCTTCACTGCCTACAATGTTGAAAATTGCCCCGCGGTGGTGACGATCGGTTTTTCGCTTTTCGCGCAGTGAAAACCGCGCGGCGGAAACTGCCGCCCGACGTTCGATGCAGAACGAGCGTGAATCCCAAAATTATTGCGGCCACGGTGCCGGGATCGTTCGCCGGCGTTCGAGCGCTCGGTTTTTGAATCTCATCCCGTCGTGTTGTTTTTTTTTTTTTTGTTTTGCTTTCTTGCATCGGATCGATTGCAAAACGCTGATAATGCGGTGTGCGTCGTTGGGCTTTGTTGCGCGCTGTCGATAGGCAGTGACGGTGGTGGTGGCCGCGGCGCAACGTGTCCTAGAGCGAACCGAAAGTTCCGAAAATTGTGCACCACCGCTTAATAGCGAGTAAACACAAACGGCTCCAATCTGTGCCTCAAACGTTCGAGGGGTGATTGTGCTTGATGTTTATCGGTCGGTCATATTTTATGTCCGGTGCAAGGGGCCGCGGCAAAGGTAGAACAAGATATTTCCGCCCCCGGGTACATGATGGACATGCGAGTTTGATGTGTGGTTATGCGAAAACATCGATCGTGATTTTTTTTTTATTTTGAGATGAAATGTGGAAATTATTTGAGGTTCATAAATATGAAACACAAAGTTTAGGGCCGAATTTATAAACTGTAACAAATACTTTTAACAATTTGTCCTTATCTACTTTTAAATTATTAAGTATAAAGGTTTTTAAACCAAAACAACATTGCATACACTTTATGCATACATGATATCATCTCTCGTGTTTCAGACAAATAATTGGCTAGGAAAAAATAATAAATGTAAATAATTAACTACATAAACAATTTGATTATTTGCAAAGAAGTAAAATTACCGTACTACATATTTAAATATGTTTATCTTGAATAATTTTATTAGATACAATTGAATCAAATATACAACCAATTAGTGCCTGAATTGGTGTTGTACATGAGGTAACAAATACATATAACAACATATTGTGTAACAACATATTGTGAGATATTGGTTTTTCAATATTGGACTCGTTTTTGCTTAAAATTTCGCAAATAAAACAATTTTGTATTTAAATTTAATTGCTACACAAATAAGAGGCAGCTTTAAAAAATATACAGCGACTCTTTTAATCATTTTAATCAAAATAGTCCTAAAAACTCTGGTTCTAAAATCAAAATTAAATGTTCACAGTATCATGCTGCATTTATTTCAAAACATTTTCTCTTGCTTGAGCAAATCAGTGAGCAAAAGTGTGTATTTGCTAATAAATGCAAAGAAGTTTTCAGTTCACATCAAAAAAGCTTGTAATTGAATTGCGTGCAATGGAATTCCTCCCAACAAAAGAACTTTTGTTAAAACTGACTCCAAACTGTCACCGTGCATCTAATAATCAACGAGTAACTAATCCACTTCTCAAGAGTTTCTTTCTGTTAGGTTGATTTATACGTTCATAAGATTATTTTTAATCAACGTCAATGGGACTCACCTCTCATCCACTCAAACAAGACGAATGCTGTTTCCTTCGCCCAGAATACACTGGAGCAACTGCTCCAAATGCATCAACCACCATTTGGAGGTGTCGGTTTTTTTCATTTCCTCTCCCCCGCGAGCTTGTTGCAGTGTCATCGAGCGTGCATTGTCCTCGCGCACGAAGTTCGTTAGGCCACACTTTGTGGCCACAATCGCTAGTTTTCTTTTTCCACTCCACAATTTTCCACCGCACGGAGACGCATCACGCACACGCATACTTCCACCCCCGTCCCATTCGGGCCACACTCCGGTTCTCCGAGTATGACCGTGCGTTCTGGGCCGCTCATCAAAACGACGGGACGGGGCACGGTCGCGGCTGAATGGGATTATTTGAATAAATATTTACCCAACCACTCCGGGCAACGGGCAGGCCGAAATGCGAAGATCACACGACAAGCAGCGAGCTTCGAGTGAGGCGTGCATTAGAAGCATCGCGGGCAGGATTACTTCAACAGCGGCATCGACGGGTTATGTGCCCAGGAGGGGCCGTCGTTCAGGCAAGACTCAGCCGATAGAACGATGAAAGTAATAATAACAAAACGATCGCGAGCTGGGAAAGGGATGGATGGAGAAAAGGAGCTGCCAGGGCACTTGACACTATGGTGTGGAGCTATTGAAGCTAGTCTGTCATATCGCCGTACTTGGTTGGCTTCGTTGTCGCCAGCCAGCAAGGAGAGTACGAGTCGAGAGAGAGAGAGAGAGAGAGAGAGAGAGAGAGAGTGGACGCGTGAGCGCGTTTGATCGAGAATGACTCGAATTTTATCGCAAACCCCTTCTGGATAGCTTTTTCTCGCGGTATCCGCAACATTATGCTCTTGAGACACTCTTCGCCTCGAGGTTCTTCGTCATCAACAACTTCAACCTGCACCGATACAAACGCCCGGCCAGCGAGCAACTCGACCTGATGCACGGTGCTTTCATCACGCTGGTAATTTCATTTTTTAACCTCAACCAACCAACCCCAGCCCCAATCGTTCCGTCGAGGTCGAAGGTATCAAGTCTGAAGTTGCCGTGCCGTGGAAGAAAGCAAACAATCGAACGCATTGTTGGCCGGAGCCAAACTGTTTACCCAACAAACTATCCCTCCTCCTCCTCTTTCTTGGTCACCTCTTTCAGTGCGCTCGACCGCCTGCCTCATCCGTCTTACCTGTTCCTGTTCCGACGAAAAGGGTTTGATGTTTACTTCGCGACCGAACCGGCCCCGGGTCGGATCGTGCTGATTGGGCGGCGTAGCAGGTCAAGTGATGCGTGTAAGTTCCTTCCCCGTTGACGGGAGGTGGCTAGCGATTGAAAGGCTCCACGGTGCTCTACTCGCGCCACGGCCGCGGAAGGCGACCCGTCAACACGATGTCAGGAAATCGGAGCGCGAAGTGATTATTCAGTAAACATTTAATTGTGCTCGAGTAAAAATATTATCCTGATCGCGTCTGGTTGACGAGCGGATGGAGCATCCTTCGGATCGCTTGTTTTTACGCTGGCCGTGTTTGCCGTGGCAGACCGAAGCGGTTGACAAGGGATGGACGCATTTGTGAATAATTTGTTGCAGAAAGTCAACAAAGTTTATAAGTTGTATTGTTAAAATAAAATAAAATATCAAAAGTATCCTACTGAGACGCTAATACAAAGCTCAACAACCGAAAAAATCTCAACAAAATCTCGTCACTGATTTCAATAATCTATTCCCACTCAAACAAACTGGAATATATTGAAACTACGAGTAAAGTCTGTGAACATGAAAACCACAGTGTGTTGATAAAATAACGTTGAACTCATTATCGAAGCCTATAGAATTACTTGTTGTCAAATATTCTTCAACTGGATTCATGACGTTATTGACAATATTTTATCAAATTACTGAAAACAAATATGACACATAATATCTTTAAATAATTTTAAACTTTTTTTCAAGTAAAATATATTTTTTATTGGTTATTATTTAGCTATAAATTTTATCAATTGATTACTGCTTATTTTAAAAAATGTAACATAAAATCTGTCCTTTTTACAGAGAAAATTATTATTCACTATCCATATGCACCGATCCCCCATATTCTCTGGTACTAAGTGTCTCATACGCGATGCCATTTAATGCATAATAAATAATCCCTCAAACTAGATTTACTACCCACCAATATATAAAGACACTGATAACAATATTGTACGCAATCATAACCAAAGTAAAAAAACACACGAGCATAAAATTCGCTCTCATTAATGGCAGTGAAAGCATAAGCCTTAATGAAAATGAAAAATACGTTACACAACGTGCATTAAAAAGCTGAACGGAGGAGGAGAAGACCGTCGTCGTTTTAGTGTGCCCGGTGACATGATACGAAACGACCATGTAAATCGAGCCCGTTCTGCGTTACTCAACTCCACCGGCAGCTTCATGCGGCCAGCCGGCGGAACGATTGATTCGTTCGGCTAATCGTATCGACGCCGTCACATCGGCGGTACCGAGACACGCGGTACTCGTCACCCGTCCGAAAGCCTCGACGGATCAACTTCTCGACACGCAATGCAGCAGCGAGTTGGAGGTGCAGCAAAACAAAAAAACGACAACTGGCAAAACAAAACTACACCGAAACCCACAAACCAAACCAATCACTTTTCCTTCGACTTGTGCAATCAATATCCCTCGACTCGGGGTCGGTTCGCGCAGCTACTGTTTCGCTCGGTAGTGCTGCGTCTCAAATTACCGCTCTTAATCGTAACGCCAACATGAAATCGAAACGGAACTCCGTAACGTGTGTGAAGGGAAGGGGTAGTGAGGAGAGACGAGTAATTTTGCCACAATGCAAAGAGGAACCTCATGTTTCCACTGTAAGTGCGTGTGCAGCTGGAAACGATGCGAACGCAAACGAAAGACTGCAAGCGACGAACCCCCATCTCGCCAGCGGCATTAACGCATTCCAACAAAACGCAAGATTGCAGAGACAATGAAGCAAATAAACAACCGCAAGAACAAAACAAAACATGAATCGATAAGCAAAACCACCCTCGGTCCCCGTGAATCGAATCGGAGCGTGCAACAGGTGCAGCAGTCGTCCTCGAAAACAGAAGTGCAGCGTGTCATCCAAATCAACGTCCAAATCGTCCCAACTGCCCTGACTTCATGACTTTGATCGACGGATGGCGTGAAAATGCGCGAAAAGTTGTCACCACCGTTGACAGACGAAGTGAAACCGAGCGCTTCTTCGCACCGAGGGTGAAAGAGAACGTGACAGTCCGAAACTGGCGCTGGGCCTTTTTTTTTTTTTGGTCCCTCAGTGGCATGACAATTTCTCCCGCGAACAATGGGCAGAAAGCAAGAGTAATGAGATGAACGCACCAAGAGAGGGAAAAAAACTGTCACACGTACAGAAAACTTCCCATCGCAAACGTTCGCGACAGCTCGACAGGATCGCCTCACGACGCAAATGTCGATCACGATCCGTTCAACCGATTCCGATCGCATCGGCATGGTTGGGATTGACATTGTGGTTCACTTGGCGGGTGCTATTGCAAATTGTTTCATTCCTTCATGGCACACGCAAACATGCTCCTCCACCGTTCTTACCACAGACCCACGGATCCGACAGGTTCCCCTGCGCCTTTCAGCACGACCCCAACCGAACGCATGCACAAGCGTAAAAGAGAGAAAGAGCAGAAAGAGGGAGAGAGACCACGACCAAAGCCGATCGCGGTTGACAAATTATTATGTCAGGAAAGATTTTTAATTTAAATGTTACAACTGTGAAACAAAGGAGACAAATAGAATGCTAATGCAGCGACACCGCTGCCGCCACACAGGGCACGAGAAACCGGGGCAGCACGCGGCGGTAGGGCGCACCGTCCCGGCGCTTAATATATCATCCGGAGATTGATTCCATTCCGTATGAGCGGAGAATTTATTTGAATATCTGCGTTCTTTATCTTCGGCGGGTGCAACGTGTGCGCCCGGTTGTTTGCTGCAGTGCCGTCCAATCGGGCCCACCACTGCGACCATATTCGTGGCGGTGAACGAGCGAGAATGGAAAAAGGGAAATTTTCACGACCGTTTTGCAATCGTTTTGCTTGATGCGTTTGTGATTGGTGATTGGTGCACTCGGGCTGGGCTGGTAAGGGTGAGTCGGGTCGCGCAAAAGCTGAAGATCGTGGATTCTGCTTTGGGCTGCGGCAGGTTGTTCAGGCGTGCCAGGCTGATGCAGCCGATGCACTGACGGATGCAGGCCTTGAGGAATCTGTTTCGGAGTTTGTTTGCCGTGCTTCTCGGAGCCGATAAGTGATCGTCGGTGGATTGGTGGGTAGGTGGAGGCTCTGTTGTGCTGTCATAGTCTCTCGCCACGGAAATGGTGTAGCTTTTTGTATGAGAGGCTGGGTGAATTGAAAAGTTATTCAAAGGAAAAGTTTAAGAAATGGTTTTGTTGGTCCGTGTAAAAAAAATCGATATTTTTAAATTCAACCCAAATCACAACGAAATTCATTAAGCATTCAGTCTATTCGGAAATAAACTCGAATGCTAAAGAGCAGGAATTTCTATTAAGAAAAGTAGAAATCTTTATTGATTAATGAAAGAATAATCATTTAGAAAAAAAAAGTAACAAATTTTGATGAAGAAATATATAATTTTTTGGATGATCCTTTTTGAACACGAACATGAACATGAACATAAGGATTTTTGTTTTCAGACTTAAAACAAACTTCGTCTGGACAAAGGCATGCTGATTAACGCGTTTAATACAGTCAGCAGAGATAAAAATCATAATTGCAGGCAATGACAAATAACCTTAAAGAAATAGTTTTGGTCATCCAATTATAAATAAAAAACATAATTTTTGATATAAATAAAATAACAGAAAATATAAAAATATTCAAAAATAACAGAGATGTTATTATAGATGTTTTATAAAATGTTTTATAAGATTGAAAATATACAAATTTGTGTGTCTGTAAATTCAGTTGTTCTGACACCTCAGATGTTTTACAAATTCAGTTATTCTGATATGATATATCATGGAATAATATAAAAAATATATCATGTAAAGCTATCATAAGCTTTACCTGAAAGAAGAATTTAGATCTCCTATTGTTTAGTTTTTTAATGCATAATAATCTTATTCTTTTCGATTTCATTCCGAATGTAACATCCATGTCAGAATTTTTCAATGTTGTTTTTCGGGTGAAAGTTTCAACAGCAATTTTTCATCCAACCCTCACTCACAATCAAGCGGTATCGCAAACCGTTTGGAATAGCATGCATCGCTCGCAGCCAAATACGAGGCTTCCGAAGTTGCATCGTTTCCAGCAGCCGGCATCAGCACCGACCCTTTTCCTAAAACCTAAGTCCTGAAACCTTCCTTCCAGTGGTTGCATCTCGGTCACCAGCTTCGATTTAGCTTTTTGGTCCTTGTTTCGCTGCACAGTTGTGCTAAAACCACAGCAAAAAAAAAACAATCAAAGCCCCAAACGAAAGGCAAAGCAACGACACAACACACTAAACTCCAAGGGAGATGCGCGAAAAACGAATGAAAAGAAATCGAAACCCGCGAGCCCGAGGATCGACCAAAAACGGGACAATCCTTCCGCGCGTGAAACGCGGAAAACGAAAGCCACCACGATCGTCGTCGCCACTACCCCCTGCGTGCAATCCGTTCCGGCTGTCGGGAGAGGCCAGCAGGACGGCAAAGGATCGCACGGATGGGCACGAGGTTCGAGACGGTTGGTTTTATTCAAATAAGACAAATGAATCATGCTGGTGGTGTTTACATTTTATTTGTTCCTGCCACACCATTCCCGGATGGGGTGTATGTGTGTGTGTGCGTGTGCCTGTGTGAAAATCGCCGGCATGAATGTACAGCGCTGTAACCGAAGGCGAGCGAAAGAACATACAAAAGGGCGAGAAATGAGAAACCGAAGCAGAATAAAACACAGCTCCACACGCTCCGGTAAGGAAAACGCATCATGAACAATTATAGACAAGATGCATGGGATCGGGATCGCCCGGAGAAGGGAGAAGCGGTACAGCAGGTGAATATGTTTATGCCTCGGAAATTATGTTGCATGTCGACCTCGTCCGTAAGGATGTGAGCTTGGCGGCCCGCGGGCTCGACGCCCGAAGGTAAATCCCTGCCACGGGCACACCACCAGCGGTTTACGATTGATTCATGGTGGTGATTCGGTGGACGGTGTGTGGTGGAATTCCTGTGTTGGATCAATTGAACCCGTGCGACACTCGGGACAAATGATTATGGGAGCAGGAACTGGCGGGAAAAAGTGTTGCGTAATCGTTTTGTCTCAATTTATAGGCTGGTGGCTGAAGAATTTTAGGATGAATAATGACTAAATTAGATATCAGTGATTCATTTAATCAATTTTTTAATAAATTTAATCAATTGTTATAAAAACACGCAGAAATTTAGAGAAAGATTAATAAATAACAGTAATATTTCTATCGATTCCAAAAATTCCGAATGAATATATTTATTTATGTGTTCTCTTTCTGCTCTAAACTATATTTTTAATTCAGAGAACAATACAATATCAGAGAACAATATTCTTGAAATTCAATTAAACAATTATAAACCGTTTCATACACATACTCAATAACATAACCTTCCCCTCAATATTTGTGTTATTTTTGCTAAACATTCATTCAACAAATTCCTTCCAAAAAGCATGTAAATTAAAATTTAAAAAATAATCTCGTATGAAATTTCACACGTTCAAATAGGTGCGGTAAGAAAGTGGAACAGGCAGAATAAGCTCTGAAGAATTTGTAGTTAAACATCCACCCTTGGTCAGCCTTTTGTAATCCCGGCTTAAAGCCGTCCAACTCACTTCTGTTATGTCCCGAAAAATGTGCAAAGTGGACCTCACTTTATTAAACGCTCACACTCTTCAGAAGTGCATTTTCCTACCCCCAACCAGCTGCCGCGTCGGCAAGTTGTTAAGCTCGCGACTGAAAAAAATCCCGCACAAAGGGACTCAAAACCGCGGCACCGTCATGTTTCGTAACGCACCGGTGAGAACCGTGCCTGGCCGGAGGTGTGATTTACAGGATGTGCCGAGAAAACAATAAAGCCAAAAGAGAAAAACGCACGCAGACGCGTAAGAAGACGCACCGAAATCGCACACATAACACGAGTTTGCGATCCGGTGGCGGCTGGGTTGATGTTTTTCATCACCTTCCCCCCTTGGTTTCTCTTTCTCCTGAGCGATCACTTTGTTCTTGCGATTGTTTTGTTTACGCCCCGGCTGTTGCTTCACTCGCGGTTCCGTACAAGTACGAGTGCGTTTCTAATGGCAAAAGGATTCTACAAAACGGCCAGACAGGCACAGCACCGGTTTCGGTTGGTTTGGCGCGTATCATCACACCGTCCGGCCGAGGCAGGACCGTACCCAAGACCGTAGGCAGACCAGGAAACTAGCTGTCCGCAATAAATAGAGCAAAGAGAGCAACAGAATGCTGAGGATCTCCGAGGGAAGCTTAATTCGGGCCGGTATTTGTGTTCACCGACGTGTGTACGTATGCTTTTCCCATGCTCCATTTTAACGCTCGTTATCATTTCCGTCCGGTCCCTGGCCCCCTGCCCTCTGGAAGGATGAGAAACGGAAGAAGAAGTAAAACGTAATGTTTGAGCGGTCGGATGAAGCGCACCGGATTGTGTGTTTTTCTTTCACAGCATGCAAGTGCACTGCTCTCCTTCAAAGGACGCCTTCCGGTGTCGAAAGCTAGGAAATCAATCACATTTTATGGCACCTCTAATGTTTCGCCGCCGGCGCGCGGTGGCGGTGGTGGAGATGCTGGTGGTGGTTTAGATGGTTTCGAGGTTTACGAGTTGTTTGATTTACAAATCTCATAAACAAATAAGCGCACAGTAAACAGCGAGTGGATGGCACGGCAAACAGGGCGATAAGCTTCAATTGGGCTCAAACATCCGTGGAATGAAACATCATTATTATCCCTCTGTTTTTAAAAGCAACCTAAGAAAAAATCTGTTTTTCATAAGATCTTTTAGCAGTATTTGGAAGGTAGCTTATATTTAAGAAAATATTATCCACCTTTAAGTTTAAGTTTAAGTTTACGGAAAATGTAGAGTTGTTTAATTTAATAAGATAATGTTTTTAAAACAATTAATTATAATTTTAAAAAATTAATAAAATTGTGTTAAAACATGAAATATTTACAGTGTGGAAACACTTTACGCATCTTAACGCTAGACTTTTGGTTTAAAGACTTTGATTGAAAACTATTAAAAGTGAAATCGGAAAGAATGGTCCAAATCTCAATTGTAGAGAATAAAATTTAAGAAACAAGCAAACACAGAGCAAAATATATTAAGAACTCCGGAATACCATCCCCCTGCAGAAACAAATATTTATTTAAACATCTATTCCGCGTTTCAAACATTTAAACATTATTCCTTCCGGTTTAAATAAGTTTTTGAAATTAGAGAAATTAAAAATAAGCATGTTACATTCCACATAAACACGTTCCCTTTTTTATTATCGAAACAACTGTCGTAAATTGTTCCAGAAAGATTTAATATCTTACATTCCCAATTCCCACCGTACCATGAACCGGGAGGCATCAGTCGTACACCATGCCCATAAAGCTCAGTTATTGGTGGTACTTAAACATTATCACTTCTGTATGAAACGCACTTTCGCAACGACCGTGTGATGCATCCGTTTAAACCTCGGCACATTATTTCACTCTCGACCGCGGACTGCGCCTCTCTAACGGCGGCATTTAGCTGTGAAAAATTCTAATTACCACTAAATTTCCTATAATTTAACAACATAATTTGCCATTTTTCTTCCAACCGCCTCTCGGATCGGTGCACGATCAAAGCCCCGGGTTTCCGCGTCTCGGCCGTGCAATGTCAATCCCGTGCGCAGCTACGAGCTGTCCGGTGCGGAAAATCGTTCACCTCACAGCGGAGGGTCATCCCACCGTGGGGTGTTGTGGATCGTCCATGGTTAGCCATCCAAATGCAAATGCTACACTGAAAGTACCTCCCACTGCCGATGTTCCATCTCGTTTCATAAACGGATCGGCTGCCTAGCATGCGCCTACGTTCTCTTAACTCAATTACAACTGCACCCAGCAGCAGCATCCACGGTCTCACGAGCTTGATGGCAACAGCAAAAAGGCGCTGTAGCGAATGCGCACGCCCTGTGAAGCCCCGTGCACCCCAACCCTCAAACCCGGCTCCCCGGCAGCGCGGCAATTGTTTCATTAAATTAAAATATATACATATTTATAAACAAACGTAAACACACGGCGCAACAAGATGTTGAAACAGAGGAATTGAATAATTTAATGCCTAATAAAATAGTAAACAAATTGAATGAATTGTACGGCCGACGCGGCACCGCGCGAAGGATGCTGCAGATGGTGGAGAATGGCTGCGAAATAGTTACACCGGTTGGTCGGCGTGTGCAGAGCTGGTATGATGCCTAGCCCACGGAGGATCCCCTACCGGCAGACACCACGGTGATGCCATCGCCATCGATTCCAAACGAGGAGCATTCAGTGCATATGCAGCGTACGGCAGCGCATGGCGCGATCTCGAATCCAACCCGACAGGCAAAACAGAATGCCTACAAGCGTGGCACGATGATGATCATTGCGCGAAGTTTAGCTCTTCGCAACACCTTGTGGTTCGAATGTAGTTTTGTTCGTGCTTTTCCTCTCCTGTATCTTCCTTTCTGCTGCTGCTGGATCGGTTTAACTATTTTGTCGATCTTTTTTCGCTTCTTGCGATCGCTTAGCTTTATGACCATCGGATGCAGACGGGTAAGAATTCGCAAGATCAGTTGGAATCACCTTTCGGGGTTTGATTGGAATCACCTTTTGGGGTTCGGGGGGCTGCTCTTTGGCGGGCAGGCGAGAAATACTATGGAGCCGCTGCACTTGTTCAGAGGTTTATGACACGCGTTTCTTCCGCACCGTGTTAAGCACTTGAGATTTTGTTGTTCTTTTGCATTGAGCTCTTGTTGTGTTGCATGAGCTTTTAAAACACAAATGCTATTTATAGCAGCTGTAAATGTTAAGCTGAAAAAACAACCGCAATGTAGATTAGATAGGATAAGTAGAGAAGCTTTAAAAATATATTTAAATTTGATTGCATTTCATAAAATTCTTATGACACATGAATTGTAACACCCAGAACAAAAAATACTATGGCAAAAACTAACTCAATTGTCTCTACTAAAGTTAATTAAAATAATGTTATATATTCCGTGAACAAGATAATAGTTCTTTCAACGCAAAGACAATAAGAAATATGGTATTTGATATTTAAATCGGTCTTCGATATTTTGGGTTAAAAATAATTAATTGTTCTATAATTCTACAAAACAGATATTATTTCAAAATAAATAAAATACATGTTAATCCATTCATCCTGCGTTTTTATTGCAACAAAGTTTTCATTAAATCCGTACTTCTTTTTTTAAACAATTTAAAGATTCAATTAAAAATTTACTGTGGTTGATGCTTTCTCTAAATAAGTCTGATCTTTCAAATAAACCAACAAGCCTTTTAAAACAATTTTGGTTTTAACAAAATCACATTCAGCTCGAAATCAGCTTTTGTTAGAGCGCTAAAGAAACTTGAGCTTTTTTCTCACCTTCAAGTCCAACGATACGATAATCCTTAATCTTTCACCAATCTTTTCATCAGAGAAACCATTTCATGATTGAAAATCTTTCAAATCATCGAATTCACTCCTTCCTACAACTCAAAAGAAAACCATCTCCTTTTCATCTGCATCGTTTTGAGGATCGACACGGAAAAAGGATGCTTACAAAAAATCGGACCAGGGATTGTCACCTTCTTCTTGACAAACAGCCCAGATCGGTCGTCAAAAATCAAAAATTACTCACCAGCTGTCAGCCGGTACGGTTTTCTGTTCAGGGATTAAACGTAATTCGAGAAACCGAGAATGATTCATCACCGTGACAGGAGAAGCAACAACAAAACGCATCGGACAAAAAATGGCATATGTTGTCCGTTTAGCTGTTTGGTGTTCATCTGCGATAGGTTTCCGGTTCAGGAATTGTGGATTTCTCAAATCGCTTATTGATTGTATTGAAAAAAGCTGCCATATTTGATGCTAGGAAACAAATACCATTCGCTTGATTGACGCTAACAATAAATAAACATTCTAGCAAGCCATCTAGCAGCGTAATGATTCGCAACAATCTTTCCGATCGGCGAAAAGAAAAAAAACAATCATCCTATTGACATGTCTCCTCCTTTTTCCGACGCAGATGACGAGCGACATAATCTTGCAGTTTAGGCTCATGGCTAAATTAGCCGCTGGAGCTGGGGCTCGACTGACCAACCGAAACCGTGACTAGGCGACTCCTCGTTGGGGCGTGAATCGTCGGGAATCGATCCCACAGGGTTTTGCCACACTATCGCAGAACCCGTGCCCAATGGCACATTATAATTCTAGGCGTTTCTCATCTGCATATTTTTATAATCATCCCCTCACTCCCACGCCTTCCCCAGCGTGCAGGACCGGGTCCTACCCCATGCGATGCGGTGATGATTAAGATGACGACTGTGATGGCGTCGTTCGAGCCGTGGTCTGTCACTTGATTGGGTCGTGCCAGTGGCCTCTGTCTCAACGTCGTATGGTGCGGTTTGGTTTTATTTTTTCTTTTTTCAGTTTCGCTACTTCTAGTCCCGGGCTCGTTCGACCACTGGTTGCTGTCATGCAAAGAAGCAAAATAAAAGCCATACCCATTCTTGCTACATTCAAGCTGCCCCATTAGGGTCGGCTGCGGTCGGCTTGGTTTGTGGGTTTTTGCCATGTTGACGTGACGCGTTCTATACCTCTTCCAGGTGCTTTTTTCCACTGCGGCGGCTTTCGTTCTGTCCCGCTAATCAAATCACACCGAAACGTTAACTCGTAAAATAGCAGTTTATATTAGATCCTGGCCCCACTGTCACTGACGATGGCGGCGACGACGACGAGCAAGACGGTGGCGGTTCAGATTTGCTGATTGGATGCCATTTTGCCCGCGTCCAGTTCCCTCCAACCTTGGGACGAGGCTTGTATTCCCTCGGGGGCGTTCGAGTCGAATCGGCCTGTGGAAGGTGTCCGGAGAAAAACGGAACGTTGATCTTTATCCAGCGTCCAATTGGACGAGATCGACAACCAAATCGACATCCCGCGGATCGTGGGGTGGCAATGGGAAGTTTCAAACGACTGTTCTTGGGCGTTGTGATCGTTCCAGGAAACCATTGCTGCCGGCTTTAACCTAGGAAACCGCCTCTTGGATGTCTTTTCTTGGGCAGGCTAGTTTACAAAATGGACCCAAGCTTTTATGGTGACATGGAATGCACCAACTAACCAGTAACAAAGCAATTATATTCAATATTGTTAAAATCTTTTGATAGAAAAATCTCAATTTGTGCTTATCATGAAGATTTTACAGCAATATTTTGCATCTGCAGCCTTCCATCCACGACAGGCACCGGATCATATCTGGTTCTCCCAGGCTTCCTTTAAATTCGACCTTCATGAATTCTTTGATCGTAAAACTAAATTTTATGTTAAATTTTATAACCTTTATAAAACGCGCATCCCATCCCAAGCAAAATTGACATAGCTTGGCAAGCAAACTTCTCGAGTCTTTTATTTATATTAATGTGACATGCAACCATATGTCTCTCAACTGGGTTGTCATTCTAATTTTCCGACTGTGTAACGAAATTCACAACGTTTAAACCTACTCTAGACGACTATAAAAGTTTTTGTCTATGTTAATATCCTGAGATAAAATGGAAATTATTGGGAAATTAACTTCAGCATTAGGAGTATTAATTATGCTACATTTTTATCAAAAATTATATATTAATTGGTTTCTAGTTGACAGATGCAATCAATGCTAGGAATCCTGACTGAACTGAAGGTTATGTTAATTTCAATTATAACTTGCTTTAAAAAACACCTTTAATCTAACAAAAACTCAACCACATTGAACATGAAATCCGCGAACAAGAAATGAACAAGAAATTATTACAACTTAAACAACATTACGAGTAAAACATTCCATCCAGCGTTAAAGCGTGAGAACGTTTAAGCCCACTTGGCCACAAACATTCGGATGTGTTGTGTCAATTTGATAGATTTCCCACCACATTCGCTCCGAAACAGTACCTTCCTGCTTCCACCGCCCACCAATTAAATAAGTGATCATAATAGCAAATAAACAATAACTTATCAAACACTTCATTTTCACTAATGCTCCCATTCACCGCAGCCGCACACGCGTTCCGTTTCGTGCGTTTTTGTGGCTGGTTTTTTTCTTCACCCGTGGAAGTTTTTCCCTTACTTATGGAATCTTCGCCACTTAACCTGGTAGCTAAGGAACGTATGTGTACGATCGAACGTAAATATCTCGTATGATTATTTTTCTTCAATTTCTGTGTTTTTGTTCATTGTGGCGCTACTGCCTCCTGCTTGCCAGCTTTATTAAGCCAACACGCTCCTCAACCATCCACGAAAAATGAAGTGAGCGCTGCGCAGGTGATCTCTGAACTCGGGTTGGGTTGAGCTGTTAGGAAAATAATTAGCAAAAAAAAACTGCTCAATCATTCTTTTATGGTATAATAACAGAGATGTTGGGCAACGATTTCAACCCGTGCACGATGCCACACTTTTTGCCTCAATCTTCCCATGCTCATGCACGATGTAGCTCAACGGAAGGGCAGCACGGTGGGATACAAGATTTTTTTCAATTCCAAACTATTCTTCAACTGCATCGCACGCCCTGGCGCAATGAACCACTGCGCCCATCGGTGCATCAGGGGCTGAAGTGTCGATAATAAAAATCAAACGAAGCATAAACGCTCTAATCACGCCTTTACATGGGAGCCCGGATCGTAGAGTGTGGCTGGGCTGTGCGGTCAATGGTTAGTTTTTGTTACTCCATTCCAATTTACCGTCCCATGCTCGATGGGGTAGTAGTTTTCGTGTTTTTTTTTTCAAACCTTCTCCGGCTACCAACCATCCTAACGAAACGTTTTTTTATCATCTTGCCGCCAAAAGAACGAACAAGGAGTAGGAAACGGGAAGCAACAAGAGAAAAAAGTGAACCTTTGGATGGAACGAATGAATCGTTATGATTTAAGAAGTGATGCTTCTTCGGCACGTTTATCTTTCGCCGGGTTCTTGTTTGGTTCCACCGCGACTGGTGGCGATGATATTAAGCACGAAATTGCCGCTTTTTTATCAGCGATAAATGATTCACTGAACATGCAATCAAACTGATTAGCGTTGATGTTGGGCTGTAAGTGATCATCACATTTGCACCTTGTTGCGTTATGTTGCGGTTTCGTGATGAAATGAAAATGTTAAAAATTATAAAAAGATTAGCTCAGACTAAACTAAACGTAATAAAAAAATTATGATGTTTTCCGATTAATAATGTTGTTTTATTTTGTTAATAAAAAATAACAACGATAATGTTAATGTTAAAGGCGATATCAATATAATATTTTCGACTGTACATAGTACTTTAGTCTATTAATAGTAAAATTAGCCGGAAAAGCGTAAAAAAAAAACAAAAACAAATTTTTGAATACCAATTTTTTCTTGGAATAAAATTTTGCAGTATTTTTTGCTAAATACAGGAATTTGTTGCTACATTTATTATGACATGAGGTATTTACCATGTTACATATTTCTATAATTTTTCAATATTGCTCACCACAGATTACAACTTTATAGTCAATTATCTTGGTCACCACATAATTCTAACTACTTTTCATCATACTGCCCACTGACACTGTTCGCAAAGAAAATCAGGAAGATCAGAAAAATCGTTGAATAGAAATTCCTTCACTTCTGTTTCCTTCCCATCAAAGCTTGCGTAAAGTAGATGAAGCAGTAATCTAAATAATTAGCTCCGCCTGCGGTAGGCGTCACATTCTACGCATCGCTAGACGCGTGCCCGGACCGAGCACCGAGCAATGCGTAACCCTTGCCAGGTCCATCTCATCCATCCGGAGGGCACCACCTCCAAGTTGCTATCCTATCATTAATTTATTAACGAATCGACATCTCAAATCCAGCGCCCCATCGGCCAGCAAGAACCGATGGCGAAGAACGCGAACGAAACGCTACACTACAGCCACTCCTCGCTCCCGCAGCAGTACGTACATCAATTTTCACAAGCACACCCCACAGACCGCCTCCTTCAGCAGGCCGTCCGACCACTTCCAACCGTTCGGCAATGTCGTTTCTGTTTTGTTTTATTACACACCGCACCGGCATATTATGATAGCTCGATTCACAGCGTCATTGCCCGGACCGGGAGGTTCTTCCCTCGCCGCCTCGTTTATGGTCATTATCGTCATAATCATCACCATCGAAACGGTGGGCAGCCGTTTCGGACGCTGGGTCTGTAGCGCCATCCGCACCACAAAAGCCCCGAACAGGGGCAAGCGCAGTAAGCGACGAACCCCGATCGACACGGTCTGTCCGCGGGTCTCCTCCCATTTTCGCGTCGTGCGCGGATGGTCACTTCCGATAATTGAATTAGAACTTTTAATTACGCACGCAGCGGCCCAACGCTCCAACGGGCTGAGACCGGGAGCGGAGCGGTTCGTAAAAAGTCGGCAATTTGGCGCGCGTTACGCTTCATGGTGCGTCGGTACGAATGGCAGCCGGCTCTGGTCGGGGAGGCAATTGAAGTTTTGATTTATACCTCACAGACCGCCCTCAAACTTTCCGGAAGCTTTATGTGAGTGTTTTTTTTTGTATTTGCTCCGCAAGGTGGTTGTTTCGGCTGAGAGTAAGAGGAATGCAGAATAAAGCAAGCGTGAAAGAAGCAACCCGGAGAGTAATGGTTTCCCTTCGATGATCACGGTAGCGCAAGGGTATGCGCCTGCGTAAGCCAAGTAGAACGAGGCGGGACGGTATTAATTGCGCAGAGGAGGTGCCTTCGGGGCGTCGATGAACATTATTTGCGAGGGCTTAATTTATGAACCAGTGGCGATGGTTCGACGATACGAAAGCGACGATGATAGATATCAAGGAGTCCAACCGGGCCAACATTAGTCGCTATCACACGATCGTTTTTATCATGAAGAACATTTTATTATGACAATGTTGTCACTAGAGCAGAGGATTCTTTGTTATACGTTTACTCCGATTGTGATCATTTTGCCCAGAAGATTGTTAAAGTTCTTATTACGATGACGGCTGAGACAGTTCTAGACGTCGTTGAGAATTTCAGTCATACAATTTGACTTATTTTGTATTTAATAACGAATCTTACACTGAATAACACTGAAATACAAGTAAGTTATTTACTCATTTATTTCGATCTTTTGAAACATCTGTACCGATAATAATAGAGAATAAAGAATTTTACATATAGAACATTTGTTATAAAAATTTGAAAGAAAAATAGAAAATAGCTGAAAGGATGTGTCGTAAAATTATCAAACCACGACTGTTGAGTAAGACTCATTTGCTATATGAATTATATTTCTATAAGGCGTAAGTTTTAAAAAAAAAATGTTTTTACTTCAAATGGTTTACTATTTCATTCTCTTTCTTATTTGAAAGAAACTACGTATATACATTATGAAAATATTTTTTTTGCTGCTTTTATTCACAACGCTAGAGCAAAATAAAAAAAAACATCAATTTATTAATTTTGAAATAAACTTTCATTTTTATATTGAACTTTAAATATTCCCTGGGTATTATATCCATTAAGTTTTGAATCGATAAGCAATCTATAAATAATCCATAGAAGAAAGGTGCCAACTGCACTATCCACCCGCACCTTCATCAGCATCCGATACATTTCTCATCATCAGCCAATACATTGTTGCACAATGCAAGCTGCCCAAGTCGCTGGTGCTACTGCAGCTGCTACTTACGCATCACGTCTCGTGTTGCGTTCTACTCATGCGTGATTACGGTACGGTGCCCGTTTCATTCGGAAAACGAAATCCCTTCCTAAGCCACACCGAACCCTAAGCGCGTATTGTGATTTTCTACGGCTTCCATTGGCATTGACCCAAACATTGTATTTCTTGCGGCTTAGTGTTTCTCTTTCTCCAATCTCGCCCTACCCCAAGCGGTTTAAGCCCCACATCGGTGGAAGCGAAGTGCGTTGCAGAGACTGGGCCGAGTGTTTAGATTTCATTTCGCCTTCCCTGTTTTGAACGGCCGTTCTTGGCTTCTGCTGCTGCCGCTACCGCTACGTGCTATCTTTCACACCATGTCGGGCCAATTGTCGTGGCCAATGTTTTCGTACCGGATTGCGTTACGACACCCTTTCCGTTGGTTGCGTGCTGCATCGGAGATAGGCTTCGATACAACCACTGCCTGGGTCACGTGAAACGGAATTCCTTTCGCGGGCAGAAACCATTATCTATCGCCCTGGATACTCCGAACGGGAAACGCAACGTGGTGATTGTACTGCATGGAATGCAACGTATATTGTAACGACGAATGAACTTTCACAGTATCAACTTCAACAGGAAACTATTTTGGAATAAAATAAAATAGAACAAAAATTAACAATACAAGCGTTTAATGGCATAGGTTCAAATATTGAGTCATTCAAACGTATGTCCTGGTGCTTTATGCTTTTCAAAATTTCAATATATAAATTAAATTATGTAATCCTACCTGGTCATTGATAATAAGCTAAAATAATATAATAAACTCAGTTATAGCATAACCGAAAAAGACGTTTAAAAGAAATTTCTAATTTAAATTACTTTGATTTTATTTAATAAGCTATTATCAATCTAATTTATGATTTGCTATAAAGTGCTGTGAAAATAAATGCTCAGATAAGAAACTTAAAATATATAAATAAAAAAAGAAACTGCTGCGTACGGAGTAAATTACCAGAAGCTATACCCTCAGCATGAGTCACCACCTTCGAACAATTCAACCTCCGTTGGTATCAGCTCGATCACGAGAGTATCAGCATGCGAGACGTTTTCTTAATGTCCTGGATATCGCCGATGTTCGGTTCTTTCTTCATCATCTTCCAATCTAATACAATAAAGAAGCAGGAAGCAGACATGGCTAAGGGTAGGAAGAGAAGAAGAAGGCCGCCCGATCATATTTTATCTCCATATCGGCTCCACCGGTTCGGTCCCAACACCATTTCCAGTGCGCTTTTGACTGATTCCCGGTCGCTGTAACGCGTTCCACAAAAGACTTCAATGAACGTTGAAACGACGAACCGGCACGTGGGGAAGGTCAGAAGTGTAGCGACACATAAAACAGTAAATAAATTTGTCTTTTCCACCCCTGACCGCGACCTGCGACAATCGAGAACGCACCACAATGCGGAAAGGAAATGCTTAAAGTGAACCCGCGGTGACATTATTAACTCTCTCCTAGAGCCGCTTAATCAAACAAACGCACAAAACCCGTAGCAACGTAGAGAAAGTGTCCTCCGGGCGAAAGTGACCATGTGGGCGAGCGAACGGTACGGAAAGCAAGCCATGACTAGCGGCAGGGTAATTTAAGATAAATAGAAGACTATTAAAGCTAAAAGCGGGGACATTCGGGTTGGAACACTCAAACTTTGGATTCCCAAAGGCAAGGGGTCAAGAATATGCGGCCTGCTCAATCGGAATCACGATAGCATCGGGCTGAAATAAATTGGTACAGGATTGTTTCGTAAGATCCTTGAGCAGCAGCAGGCGTGATGCCGTGATGCGTGAGCTCGGCAGGCTTTCTTTCTCTCGGCTTTTTGGTGGCATTTTTAATCATTCTATTTCGTTTATCTTTTCGAGACGAAATTCCTTCGATGCTCTGGCAATCCATCTTCGGTGTCGATCCGAATTTATTATTTATAAAACAAACATTCCTACCATTGGCAGAGGAAATGATCACATTTATCTGCCACGTCAATCAGTGTTCATTCAAATTGACCTATCGGGATGGAAGATGCTGTAGAATTTATTCTAAATTTTCCTACATGCTTTACCGTCCGGTCTGCCTCTACTCGTACGCTACCCTCGTTATCCGTGAACATTCCAGTAGAGTTCTTATCGCGAAAGAACGAAGCCAAGCTTCATCCAACATGGATGGAGTGATAAACAAATAAATAATTTCAATGGCAAAACACACCTAGCGGCAACTCGAAACTCGAAAAAACCCCTCTCATACCTGTTACTCTTACGCTCTCTTGCCAACCGGTCCGTCCGTAGGGGGCGCCTCGAGTGGCTTCATCCTTCATGCCCCCTGCCCCATCTACCACCCCACCAACCAGGATCGAAACATTCGGACACCGATTCCAGCGAAATTCGTACACACGCCGCGACGGTACGACGAAACAAAAACGCTCCAAAATTGAACAATCGCGTTTCAATCGAAGCTCAACTGGGGAAGGGTGAAGATCGAGCCATGTTTGCCTTTCCTATTACGTGCTTCGGAATTTGTTTTTGTTTTCATACCGAAGCGCTCGTCGCCTCACGTATGGTAAGAATCTCAACCTTCTCTATTTTAAGGACGCGCAACATTGCGTTACGTTGTTCTACGAAATTCTTCCAACCATGCCACGCGATTGAGCATTGACAAGTGAGTGAGGAAAGGAGAAAGACAGTCAAGAGTACGGTCACGATCGTGGTCTGGTGGGAAGAAAAACAGGGAGGCTGCATGCCGTCCACTCGATAAACAACTGTTCAATTGTTTTCCGATATGATAGAGTAAATATTGGGATGAAGAAACACTTCATTTCACCACCGTTGGGTGGCGTGGGAGTTTTACGTCTTTCCGATCACTCGTTTCCCTTCAAATCAATTTCCCAACTGACCGGGCCATTAGGTCAACCCCGAAGGGTTTCGCTTAATGTTAACTGATTAGTTGTGGCATTTTCAACAAAACTCTCGCTTCCTTTCTCGTGCGAAGTAGTTGTGAACTTTCTGCGGTGGTCCTTTTTCGCGGTGCAAGATAAGCCGGTGAGCATTTCTTTCCATCTCTTGTTTACTTTTTTTTGGCGAGCACGGGCTCAAGCAGGGTGAAGCTATCTTTACCCTCCACGGGTTACGGATACGTCCTTAAGTGACTCCCACACAAACACACACACACACGAGACCGCTTAATCTTGGCACATTCTTTAGCCGGCAGTCGACGGGCCAGCGAACAAAACAAACATAAAACCACCGCCACGATGACCGCGATGGCCGTTCTCGCTCACGGGCTTACGGTGATAGATAAAAATGCAACTTGTTAAATTAATACCACCGCGTGAGTTAAAAGTAGTCGCACGAAAAAAAAAAAATATAAAAGCTTGCACCACCATTTAGTCTTGCTCAACTGGTGTGTCGCGGTCGGCGTGTGCGATAAAATATGCAAATTGGACTTCCTGGCGTGCCGTCGAAGGCTCTGGTGCAGACGATCGGTCCCCCAGCTCTGGAGCGAATCCGGGCCGGGTTCATCGCTTGTGGTGCACACGTAAAAGCGGGCGAAATTGATTTACGTCTATCGATGATGAAGTGTTTTCCGCTCGCACCGCTAATGAATGTTACCACGGTGAATCACGAGCGCTGGCGCTCTTTCGAAATCAGAAGTGAATCATTGATCAAGAATTGGGATGGAATTTGGGCGATTGCGCCAGCGAAGTTGAAACGAAAATCGGCACCGCGTGATTCCGAAAATCTGGAGATAAACTATACAGACTACACAGCATGCTTTGAAGGAGCTGCGGCACGCATCAGTGGCCCCGGAACTTCTACTTCACTGGGCCAAGACAGGCTCCGTCTCCAGCAGAGTTAGGTTCGTTCTATTTAGACTTTTTTTTTGTTTTTTTTTTTCAAAGCGGGCGAAAACTTCACATGAAATGTTTATTCTAATATCGTTCGATGGCCTTCGCGTAAGATGCCCAACCAGACGGATCTCTACTTGAACCCATCCACCATTGGTTCGGAATGCACCGTGAGCATTTCCCACAGCTTCCAGACCCATCGCAGCATCTTCGCCGCAGACAATTTTTCCCAGAAACAGGTCCCTCCGCACAGACCACGAGTGGAGCCGACTCAACTCGAGCTCAGTGTTTATGTTTTTGTGTAGTTTTGGAATGTGCTGGGTGTATGTGTGCGTCTCATACCCCTCTCTCTCTCCCCAAAGCACATTTCCGATGGCGCGAAACCGCTGTACCCGCCCGGGCGGAAGGAATCAAAGCATCGAAAAGTGGACGTGTTCGTGCGATGGGAAAATCATTCTCGCGGAATGCTCTCGCGCCCGCCATTTACTCTTATTAATTGC
The DNA here is from genome assembly GCA_000473445.2 of Anopheles farauti. Classification (NCBI taxonomy): domain Eukaryota; kingdom Metazoa; phylum Arthropoda; class Insecta; order Diptera; family Culicidae; genus Anopheles; species Anopheles farauti. The sequence goes on from KI915043.1 coordinate 988,243, forward strand.
CTATTAACATGGAAGAGTCCGTGTGTTCGTGTGTTCGTGTGTGTGCATGCCGCAGTGGTTGTTGATTTATTTTTCGGACATATGCAAACGAAAATCGGAATGTTTCGGGTAAATGTGTGCCTTTTGCTGTGAATTGGCGCGCGGACGTGTAAGAATGCTGGGAGAATATCTTTTTCAGCTGTTTCACCTTTTCTAGGTTAGTCATAGGGAGGCTAAAGTGTATTTTACGCACGATTCTGATACTTGAAACTAATAAAACATTTTTCTTTTTAGAATCATTTTATTTTAAAAGAAGAAATGAAATATATATTCTACTGATAATATTTTAAACTATTCTAAGTCTGAAAAATACCATACACAAAATATTCTTTATTCTTTTAATTTATAGAAACCCACAATAATGAGTTGCAATAAAATGAATTCAAGTATTCCTTTCCCTTTCCATTAATGCCTTTATCGTGACATTAAAATCACCGTCCACTGTTCGATCAACTTCATCCGGTCAACTCCAAGCCTACTGTGACAGGCTCCTAATCATCACAACAAGATGTCCTTTCATCAGATCATTTGTCGCCTTTCATTGCGCGCGAATAAAGCAAGACTTATCTATCTTCCAGCACAACGCATCGGCTCTCGCATTTTGTGACGCAACCACGATGGAATAAAATTTGCGCAATTATTTTTCATTTTGTCAGCATTATAATTACTCGCCAGATGCTGACTGTTAGATAGGCTGAGCCCGTCCCCGGTGCGACGGTCGTTTGTTTATTGCTATTTATTCCGTCTCTTTCTCGCCCTTTCCTCTCGCTCGGTTATCTCCACTGCTTTAGGATGTTGTGAGTAACGACTCAAGAAGCTCTCGGGACGCATCGCGACTTAAAAAAAAAGAAGCGTAGAAATAGTTGCAACGATGGAAAGAAACAGATAGGACGGCTGGGGAGCTGGGCAGCGCACATGGAACGAAATGAATATTTTAATTATATTTTACTAGCAGCAAGACGTCTCTGTTCGTTACCCGAATCTGCAGCGCTTGCACGCCATCGTCATCCCGGTGGACATTTACCAACACCGAAATCGATCGGCAAATAAGTTTCTCTGCCCGTCGGTGTAGCCTCGGTGGGGATTAAGTTGTAGTCACTTAGTCTTGCGTTTAAGTCTTTCTATTTCCAACTGCTTCCAACCATTCCGCCTCGGCGCCATCTCTCTTTCTAGCGCGGTGTAAAGACGCTTGTTGGCTCGGTGTAAAAGGTATAAAACAATCCTTCACCCTCCTGCGTCTCCGACCGCTCGTGAGCCGTTCCTCGCATTCCGTAAGCTAATCGGTGACGATATGCTAAGCGCGGTCGGGCTCGATCACTTGCGCTGTTCGTGGTTGGCGGGTTGTTGCTGCAGGATGGCGGTGGTATTCCGCGATCACAATCGCGTACCAGCGACAGAAGCAATAAAGGTGTTTTTGTTTCATTTTTTTATTACACTCGTTTGAATTCAACCGCACGATAAGCGATCGTATATCGAAGTGCCGCCTTGCGCTTTTATGCATTCTTGACATTTTAATTATCACAGCAATAATTTTAATTACAGCTCACCATTATTCAATTTGCATGGCATTTTGAGCGTGAATGTGAATTGTATCACATATTAATTGAACGTGCAATATCACGGAAAAATTCATAAGAATATAAAATATGCTGGATAAAGTAGGCAAATGAATTCATAAATCATAGAAAAGAAACACAATTTAGTAGAAACCTATCATATGCATGTGTTGAAACTTGGCATGCCATTAAAACAATGGACATAAAATACAAGTAGACAAAAATCATTGTACTGAGTACAGCATAGAAATGAATTATTCTATAATAACATACACAAGTATTATAGGATGGCTGCGGTGGTTGAGCAGCAGAGACTCTGGTCTTTCACACGACAGGAACAGTACCAAAATCCTCCTTTGGATCATTTTTCGTTGGAATTTATTTTTCAGACATTTTTCAAAGCAAATGTTTTTGTCTTTCGTAAAGCAACTTTACAATCAAAACACACTTTCTGTTTAAAATAACCCCAATCACGAAAAATCTTTTTACAACAATCTTTGAATCGTCTTCTGATTTTTCAACTCAGTTATATAGAAGAACATTCTTGTTGTCTTCCATACGAAATATTTATATGAACTGGAGTCACTGGTTGGATTTCAATATGCAACATTTTTTGAGTTTTTTTTTTCTATGCTCTTGTTTTCTTTATTTCTCAGTAAAGCAATACGGCCAGGCCGTCCCTAATAATAAAAAAAAATAATAGTAATGTTTAGATAAACAGAATCGCTAATAAATCATAGTTTCCTGTAAAACCTTATACAGTTCATTTCAAATTTAACTGGTAAACATTTTCCACCAGCTATTCCTATCCTCCATAAAGCACGGTAACTGTCTAATCAAAGGTATTGGATATAATATTACTAGCGGCATTAAAATAGCACTGCACAATCTAACCTTCACTGCATACTGCGAGGCCTGTTCCACTTTCATTATACCAGTAGCTCACGCCAACTGCTCGGTGCCACCGCAAGTTTAATCAAATGAGATCAAAAAAGAAATAAAAACAGCGTAAAAAACAGGATCCAAACCGTGGTAGTTTCCAAGGGATTGCAGAAATACAAATGTATAAAAAGAAGAAATGCCCAATAAAAACGCGCACGAACATCTTAACCACGCAACAGACCATGGTGACAAAACAAACCACAATCATTCCCAATCCCGTCCTGATCGAAGCTCGCTCGGTGGGAGTCGGGGAAGGCTCCCCGAAAGGAAACTAAAATATACGCCACTAGGGTCACCCGGATTTGCTAATGTCTTAATTGGGATCGGTTTTCCTGCCACGAAACGCTTAAAAACGCGCACCCGTCAGCCCTCCCCGGGCGCTCAGCTGCGGTCGTCGTCGAATTGGAAATAAAATATGACTCAAACCGTGGCAGTGCAGTGGATTAACATTATAATTAACCTCCAATTAATTCACACGTTTTCGCAAGTGGAAATAAACTCGCTCGCACCTCCTGAATCATGATTGTTCGGTTCGCGCGACGGGTCGGTAGGTGACAAACCCTGGCCCGGGCGAGTATGGGAATGCACACCCGAGATGCATCTCGTGGCAAGACGCGACTGCACACGCGTGGCATGCAGGCTGATTTTCATCCAAATTGGCCTTCCCCACACCCTCGGATTGGGTTCGGAAACCGATCGAGTTCCTCCACTTGGCGATCCTGAGCCTGTTCGGGCTGGGCTGGCCCGTCGATTCGATCTTTTCACCCCAAATGCACTTCCCCCGAACCAGCGCAACGACAAAGCGACGAAATCGAGCGAAAGGAAACACTCCACCCTGGGGCGACCGGAGGGACGACAACTTTAACCCGCGCACACAAAAATACCAACTGCAGTTTGTGCCAGATCGTTTGCACGATGAGTTGGGTTTTTTTATCTTTTTCTCTGCTTCTCATCGTGATCATGAAGAAAAGGGAAAAAGAGAGAGAGAGAGAGAGAGAGAGAGAGAGAGAGAGAAAGAGGTGCAACAAATTAAAATAAAACAGTCGGGAAGGTGCACGGCGACTGCAAAGAAAAAAATCGTCACCCAACCCATCTCGCCACCAGAAGGAACACGGAAAGAGGGAAGTACGAAAAATAATTACTACTGTCTTCGATTTCATTCAATTTGTTTCGCCCCCGAAACGCTCCGGTACGGGTGCAGTCACGGGGAAGGCTTTGGGCAACCGATGCACGGTGGAAACACTGGCACTGGGGAGAGTTAAATGAAAAACTAAACGAAGTTCGTTTCACAGCAGCCTGCATAGGGTGACCGAAAAGCCCACAGTAAATAACTGAAGCACTGTTGATCGGTATAGAACATCTTTTGTGTTTTGTTTGTTTTTTTATTAGATTAGTGAGCAAATTATGCAACACGTTTGAAACAGGGGTCGTAAAAATACATAACAATTATTTGTTTTCTTCCATTTTTCTGTTTTTAGCTTTTTTAAACAACCTTACTAAAACTAAGAAAAAATGTCATTTCAAGTATAGTAAAGGAATTCGAAAGGCCTGATCTTCTGAAACATTAACAGTAAAAAACAGTAATAAGTTTAAGGGTATTGTGGTCGAGTTGCTGAAAAAATAGCCATGATGCTTAAGACTAGGTCAACATACTGTCATATCTATCTTTATCGATTTCTTCAGTTTCTTTTCTTTAGAGTTTTATGGTATAAATCTATAACCCTCTTTTACACAATATGAGTTTATTCGGGTAGCAAGAACGTACAAAAACCCGAATACGTATAAGTAAATCACAACAAATAATATTCAATACTTATCAAGCAACTAAATGTTTTTGACTTAAAAAAATCTATAAATAGTTTTTTTTCTAAACAATAATAATTTTTTTTCAACGCTTATCACTAAAGTGTTGATAAATATTATGCTGCTCCTTCAGTAGAAACGCTGCATTTTATTTAAATTCAGTTCAACACTTCAACGCTTTGCTTTGGTGAAAAAGATAGTCTTCTTGTTAGACTCCCAAAAGGAAGCAAACCTCTCAACCGCTTGAAAAAAAGACATTCAAAAGCTTACCCACAGCCGAAAGCGGAGCAGCAGCGAAGTAGAGTAAATTCTTATTTTATGTTAATATATTTCGCACTGCATATAACACATCGTGTTTGCATGTAAATCGATACCTCTGTGCGCGCTCCGTGCCCTGCTTTTCTTCGTCTTTCCACTTTCGGCCGTTTTCTCCACGTTTCATGCTTCGCGTCTTCTTCACCGCCGATCTGACCACGTTTGGCGCTGTACGGTCGGAAGTATTTCGCGTCACTCGCGTCGAACGCACATTAAGATACCAAAAAACGCGCCGCACACAAAATGGTACGCGATACGCGGGCGCGCGCGCACGCTCGTCTTCACGCTCGCCAATGGCACAACAAACCATTGGTCTGCACGCGTTCCGGGCAGCGCCTTTGGCCGTGCATTCTGGGCTGCCTTCCACCGGGGGCCAGGGGCCGGAATATTTGCGTTTTTGGACGTTAATTTGTTTGCCGTCGACGCCATCGACGTTCGGGCGCACTTTGTCTTTGCGCTCGGGTGTGTTCCCTTTGGGCCATCTTCCCCTTTCTCGGGTGTCCCGGTTGTCAGCACGGGAAGAATGTGCCGATTGTGTAAGACGACACGGTAGCGTTCACCCGGAATAGATTGTCCGAAAAAAAGAGCAGGAAAAAAGAAAGGAGTTTTCTGTGAGCAGCAGCAGCTGAGTGTCGAACAAATTGTCTGTAACATGACTATGCCGAGCAAATGAACTAGCGTTCTGGGGACGAACCCGAACCGAAAACAAAAATGCCAACCCGACCAAACACCAACCGACGTACTCCATCTTCATCCCGCTGGACAGTGAAACACTATATCCTGCTTGCGCTCTTTCGGGTGCGTATGCGCCGGCTGACAAATTGAACTCGAAACCTCCACCATCCACACCACCATCCGCAAACTGCAACGTACGTAATCGCTCCGTTCCACTGCCGTCTGGCCGTCCCGAAAAAAAGCAACAGCCTGAAAGGTGATTGAACTGTTGATGGGTGGAAACTTAAAACCCGAACCCATTTTCACCAAAAAGGCTCCTTATGCGCTGGAAAGTATTATTTTCCCCTGATGCACTGGTAGCTGGGGCGAGGGTGCTGCTCGATTGGAGTTCGTCAGTGGAGCGGATTTTTTTCTCAATTCACCACGATTGCGACTCTAAACGTTGTTTAATAATCATCTGTTTAAACGGTTGTGTTATAGGATTACAAGGCAAAAGAAAAACAATTTAATCACACAACATTTTTGATAGTCCTTCTGAACAAACAAGGGTAATTTTCAAGAGATTTACAATGAATAAATGTATACTAAAATTATAAAAAAATTGGTCACATATTTTTATACATACATATGTTACAACGATTATGAGGTTTTAAAAATACATTTTAAAATTGTATAAATGAAATATCAGTACCATACTTAAACTAGAAAACATATTGTTAACACTCCAACACACATACTTGTGTGGTTTCAAATAAAAATAAATAAATACTCTGAACATTTAGATATTCGTTGCCCATAAAACGATTGCACAATCATTTTAAATTTCCTTAATATTGCTTTCAAAATTTCCTTTAAAAATCCATACATTTTGCCATAACCAAAGCTGAGTTGAGTATATTTATTCCCTTTTTGAAACAAAATAAAACATCTTTACTACCAAAACCAAAGTTTCTTTATAAAACTTTAAAAGTGAGTGAGAGTAAGAGGTTTAAATATAAGTTTTTAACAATATAAGTACAATTTAATTGAATTTAATAACAATATTTAAACTATTCTAGATGAGTCAAGCTTTCTGTAAAATAATACAGGAACCTTAAACTTTGTAGGTTATAACTTAAAAGAAGTATGAAAATGAGGTGAGGATGAAACTTGTCATAGACTCTGTTATATTTTACATTTTTATTTTTGAAGAAGATTTTATCCACTATCAGTGTTACGTAAATAAATCGAACATCATTAATCAAACAAAAACGCAGAAGTCTGGTTTTCATGAATATTAACAACCATACGCCAATGTATCGGATGGACTTTTTGTCATCCAGTTGTACCATTTCGCCCGCCTAAAACATTCACGTACAATTGCGTAAATTATCTCGCAATCAACAGCCAATCCACCATCCTATGCATATTATATGCTAATCCAACAATTGAGCCACATTTCATCGTGGCAGGGCCCAACTCCACACCGAATCGATCCGGAGTTCCCAACGTCTTGCCGAATCGGCGGAAACATTTCAAAATACCTCATGAAACCACCAAATCATGTCCGCTCGTATTTCTCGCGACCCACTCCGCTCGCGGAAGGACGATGGGTGGAGGAGAAGCGACAGCACCCGGGGGAGGTTTTGATTTAACGATCTGGGACGGTGATTTAGTCATGTCAACACCAACCGCCGACAGTTCACTCGGCTTCTATAGCTGTATGTTGCTATTAACTATCCTTAGACGGGCGCACGCGCGTGTGCGCACAAACCAAGAAGGAACAAGAATGGCGCACGGCGTGGAAATAGAAACCCAACGACGGTCGTGCTCGATATGAGAAACGAGCAGCGAGGGCGTTTTGCATTGTAACATTGTGCGCCGAGCATTTCACGAATGAAAAAAAAAAAATATTAAAGATTTATTCAAACAGCACACTGCTGGTCCTGTTTATTTTCTTTTTTTCCGGGGGGGGGGGGAAAGAGGGAGGGTCCCGAGAGGCGTAAATAATAAAAAAGTGAAACTCATACGGCCGTACCGTGACGGTGGTGCAGCTGTTTGTTGCAGCTGCTCTGCCACGCGTTCACCCAAAAGTCCACGTGGGTTTTGCCAAATCTCCATAAAAAGCAGTACCCGAGATGCGAGGCGAAAGCGAGTGAGCGAGATGGAGCGCGTAGCTTAAACAAACATGTCCCGACCACACCAACCCACACACGGAAACGCAAGGCAACGTAACTGCATTCGCATATTTTCGCTAGCCGAGTTTTGAGCGACGTGGAGAAGGAGCAAAAACTCACACACACACACACACACACACACAAAAGCCAACGCGATTGAGAAAGCATACTCATAACGACGCAACCGAAACATAACCGGTATACCGATAGCATAGCATTGTCGAGGCATTAGTCAGCGTCTGGTTTCCGGTCGCGCGGGCCCGATCAGTTCGATTACGTCGTCCCGGTCCCGGTGCTGTGTGAGATAAGCGAAATGAAGCGAGCGAACCGATAGGTTTGAAGCTTTCGGTGGATCGAGCAGAATCAACCTTATTTCTATTTCGATTTCGAGCGATAAAACATTCCCAGAATGTGGTCCGGGCCAGGGTGATTGATTGAAAGAAAACTCTCACCACATTTTTTCCCTCCAAACTTAAAATACCGCTCCCTTCCCTTTTCCGGGTACAGTTTTCTCCCCGAGCGAGACGATCATTTCATCAACGTGAACGCAAATTCCGACGCGCACGGCCAAACACGGATGACAAATTCAATCATGTCAAACGAAAATCGACCAACCTCGACCGACATGTGTGCATGTGTACGCTGCTGGAACGAATCGTTCAAACCTGAGCTTGTGAGAGACAAAAGGCAACCATAAACCAAAACAAAGAAACACTCGTTAAACACACACGCACAGACAAAAAAAAACATCATAATTAATAGACACAAAACGATGGACATTAAGACAAGCAATTAGATCGACGCGATACGATAGCGAGCGGGTATTTGAAAAATGATCCTCGCATTCGGTTTCCCAGCTATCCCCGCATCGAGCGAACGGTTTGAACGGGTTTCCCCCCGTTTCGGATCGACTGTTGTGGATCAAAAATTGAGATTTGATGGGACGAAACCAGATGAAAAAAAAAACACAAAACCAAACAAACCAGAATCATACGTACACGATCGCGATAGATAGCGCACGCAACGGAGGGCGAGTGGGAGTCCGGGAGGAGATAATAAAACGAAGGATGAAGGATGGTCACCGTCGGTTGATCGATGGGCTACCGCTGCCGGTTGGGCTCGTCTTGGGCTCCTTAAACTCCTTACCGTAGGCCGGGTAGTTTGACCGTTTGACAGTGTTCTCGATCAAATATGAGTATGAAGAAAAGGGAGAAAAAACATGCACGTGATCACATACACAAGCAAGAACGATGTTCTTGCTGTCGTTTGAAGCCGAAACCTGCCACGGAGGATCACATTTTCAGTAGGCTTCCGGGGGCTCATCCGTATGGGATCGATTCGCCCGACCAAAGTGGTTAACCCTTGTAAACGAAACAAAAACATGACACTTGGCGTATGTTTGCTGCGCCCTTGAATACGTTCGAGTTTGGCAACTCGAGGAGCTACCGTCGGATCAGAGGTAAAAAGGAGCGTTGAGAAAACATAAAAAATCATCTCGATGGTGTTTCGGAAAGGATACCAAAAAAAGTAGAATTTTTTTGTTGTGTTTTCTAACATTTTTCCAATCATTAGACGGTCAACTTACGTACGGTAAGAAAGGCTTATTGAGTAAATAAATCTTTTCCACTGGAATCTTGTTATTTAGCATTTAGAAAGCATAAAATAGATCACTAATTAAATATTATCAACTTTTTTGTTTGTTAGTTTACGGAAAAATCCTATCTCTGTCTTTTTAATTATCTACTTTTATTTGTTTCACTTTTTACAGATGTCTCATTTTTTAGGATTTATCATGATATGGATGGATGGATATGGATTGGATTGATATGGATTCAACTGACTATGGTTACAAATAAAACCTTTCTTTGTAATCTATGCTGTCTGGATTTCACCTTTCACCCTTTCTAAATCAAATAACAGAACAAGTCGGTATCTATTTGATACAAGCACAAACAATAACAGAGTATCTTTTGCCGACCCCAATTAAGCGAACCCTTGCAATGCCCGCCTCGCTCTAACCAACTGAAGTCAGCAAACTTTGTTGCAAGTCCAACACAACCCGACCGCTTGGTTTGACTTGTCGATTTAAATTCTCACGGACACGATCGGCTGGCGGACGCGTCACGGAGAGGGAAAGCGTAACAATTCGAAGAAACATGGCGCAATCCCGGTCAACATTCCGGGTGAAATGGAAAACGCAGAAACAATCCCACAAACTGTTCGAAACGAAACCAAATCGAACGAAACAGGAAAGAGACTAGCGGGCGGAGCAATTCAACTCGGTACGGGAATGATCTTTTTCATCTTGCATAATAGTGGGATCCGACTAGTTGTGGTGCCCTTTGGCAAGCTTTGAGTATATACAAGCCTTCGTTGTTTCACTATTCACTCTCCAAATAGTTGTTCTTCACGTAAGAATTGTGTTTGCTTTCCCTTCTAGAGCCAGTTTTTGAGTTCTTTTTTTACAATCACTTTCCTCGTGCAAGGTTTCAACATCTTCATCAAACGCCCGCAGCAGCTTGTTACCTTTCAATTTCGCAGGGAGAAATAAACGAAAAAAAACTCTTTAAAGTGATTAAAATCACACACAGTCCAACCCATAAATCACGGTTATACGCTTGCGATAAGCATCGCCGGTCAAATAGAGCACACTTAGGAGTTTGATTTATGCCGAATTGGTACACATACACACACCCTCAACGTTCGCCAAAAACGGTCACCAAGATTGATTAGCAAAGTCCATTTTACCCGCGTATCGTACGATCGTTCGGCCTGTACGGTGGCCAACAATCGCGATCGTGTTCGATATTTACATACAATAAAAACGTTTTCAATCGTTCATCGTCCGCGCGACCGAAAGCTGACAGCGCGCTCTTGGTCGTGTTTAAATTTTCGCTTTATCCTTGGGCACGCTCAGCCCCAATCCACGACCATCGGTGATCGATTAATCCGTCGAGCTAAACAGCGAGCGAGCGCCCGGGTGCAACTGAACACAGCCGTGAGCTTTGCATTCTCCCCGGCTTTAGTTCGCATGTGCGCGCACTATGCGCTTCCTTCGAACACTTTGCTGCACCTTATTTACATAAAAAAAACGCTGATAAGATCGGCCGCATTTTGCGAACACAGCAACAACCGAAGCATTCGAGCAAAACCGAAGCAAACCATTTAGCAGCCTGATTTGCATACATGCACCGGGGAAGCGGGACAGACTGGCGGAGCCCACTTTTATTAAGCTGTATTCGCCAAATGTCACTTTACTGGGATTTTACATTTCCGTGGGCGGATTTCACCGGTTATTTTTATTTTTTCGCCGTGTGCACCTGATTAGATGTTCTTGGGGCTTTTTGCAGCTCTCAGTTCTTATGAATCGTGCCGCCAAAGACGTTCCACAGCAAGAGCGAACCAGAAAAAATAAACGATCTCGCCAACCCACCGCTGATGGTGGTTAATGGTACGCTGTTATAATATTGGATCGAATTTGATTTACCCTGTGTCGATATTTTTTCCCCCCGTCGCCCTGCAGTGAATGTGTGAAATTTCGAACGAAATGCTCCAAAATTCGTGTTCCAGCTTGTGACGGTTCGTCGCCTGTATGGCCGCACCCAAGTCACTCGCACACGACGCACGGCTTCATTTCCGAAAGCGGGCGTCCCAAGCGACGAACCCGTTTCACCGCAGCCGCGGCAAAGTAGCTTTCTGATAGAGATATTAGACATAAAAATGCTACAAATCACCGCAAATATTTGGAGATATTTGGTCGCGCTAAGAGATTATAATCCGCTCTCGGCCGGATCGGGCCCGGCCGCCCGTCATCATCATCGGGCGGTCACTATCGAGCCGCCCCTCCCCGTGTGTTATGATTTTTCGTAACCATCGTACTCGCCTCGCTCGCCGTTTAATGGCCGCGCAGCTCGCGGCTTTGATCTTTTTCCCGTCGCGGCCGGGAATGGAGCGGCAAGCAGGGACGGCAAGCAGCCAAAGGATCGAACGGACCGTTAATGCCAAACAACGGCTCGGTCTCGGCTTCTTTGGTGCGGGCCTTTGTGTCAACCGCGCGATCGCTTTGAAATGCGCTGCGGTCGCTTCGGAACCGTAACGATCGCTTTGCATAATCCCGATGGCGACCGGCGTGAGATTCCGGGGTTTGGCGCATGTTTACCGTGCGCACACAAAATCCACCGGTTCCGGGCCGGGGTCAGGCCAGATGGAAAGTGCGCGGCCACCCTTTTTTCTGTGTGCATTTCCTGTGTTGTCAAGCCCATCGGCCATCGGCCAATATTGGTCGTTTTATTTTTGTGCTGTTTAATTTGCAATCAGTGCTGCACCTCGCTGACGGTTGCGATGGAATGCGAATTGCCGTTTTCGTTCATTGCCCTATCGAATGTGTGAAATTTCCACAGAAAACCAACATCGATCCGCAAAATTCGGGGCGAAGCGTGTGTCAAAAAAGACATAGCTTATGCATGCAGCACTTGTTCACGAACAGTGCTGGAATTTCGCACTACGAATTAAAGACTCCTAACAAGAGGTGCCAAATAACTACCTTCTCCCTCAAAAGAAGGGTCATAAAATGCTACCACCAAAAAACCATTTCGGTACGACTGATGCTTGGAAAAATGTGTGAAATATTTCTCGTGCTTAATTTAATCCAAAAAAGTGGTAGAGAATATAATTATTATTTGCACAAGATTGGGACGAGATTCTTATGAAAAGAGACATAAAAGAGAAGGATGAAGACAAACAAAGGAAAATCTCATCGTACTCTTGAAACTTATTGTCTTTATTTATTTTACTCTTTTACTCTTTGACTCTTTTTTCTTTTACATTTACTTCATTTACTATTACATTTACTACATTTACATTTACTACTTTAAAATGTTTTACCAAATGTACAATACAAAGAATAGATTTAAACATGGTCAATAAAAATTGCAAATAATACCTGAAACGATCGATAATTCCATGTTTACCACCAGAACTCCTTAAATTTATTCCATCGTTCCTATTTATATTATCATGTTACTAAAATTTATGTTTATACATTTATTTACCTAAAATTGCGTGTTAAAAACTTTGTCGAAACCTGCACGAGACTGAAATACAAAATATTTTATTTTAAAGGATTTTTAAGATTTTGGTTGACCCTTACATGCAGTAAACGAACTTTATAAATTGTCGTATTTTTAAATTACTTATGATTCAAATAGGGCTATTGAAATGATTCTAAACAAAAAACAATAAAAATAACCACAGTGGAATCAAACTAGACAATATGCTCCATAATTATTTGTCACTCAAATAACTTAAATGTCTGCTAATTATGAACTCAATTCTGTAGTTTGTGCCATTACTTGAAACTTTTAAGTATGCCATCCTACAATTTAGCCGTAACCGAAAAAATCATGAGAAAAGTTTCGACATGACATCATGAGGGTCTTTCCTCCCTATTTTCCATCGCTCCAACCCCATCGCAAGACCACTTTAAATACCTCATTTATATCGCTCGAGCGCCAGCTGAGCCGTATTTCATCGCAAAAGAGGGAGGATTTTTATTTAAGTGCGCAAATAAATTCAGAAATTACAATATTTGCGCGGCGCGTCGCGAGCCACCATGCTGACTTTCTCCTCGTCCTCGCCGCGGGTACGCTGGACGCCTGCGAGCGAGAATTCAATTTCGGACCGCTTACCAGGCGCACCAGCCGAGCAGGAAGCCCTGAACGCTCCTGGATTCCTCGCCCATAATTCAAGTGTAAATTTTTTCCAACTTTCCCGCCCGGATTGTTCCCGTTGGCATGACAACCCGATGGACGCATCGCACCTCCTAGTGCGATTTAATCATTGCAATACATTAGGAGCCCACTCAACATGGGCGAAAAAGTGGGCAGGCGCGGGGAGGGTTCAGAACCCCGCCAGGACGAACCGCGGCAGCGAAGTGGCAGCGCGGTAGTATTTTAACTAAACAAAAAACGCTCCGGTTCGGTTCGGTTCGGTCACCGGCTTTTGATTCAATTTCTTGCCTTTAATTTATCTCTACAGACGTCGCAAAGGTTTGTTTATTTTATCGACCAGCATCGGGTCGGCCCCAGCCTCTCCTTCCCATCTCTCTCCCTATCTCTCTCTCTCTGCAAAAGGTTAGCAAAATGAGAAACGGCTTCTTAATCCACCCGACCCCGAGTGGGAAGCCGAAATTATAAAACGCGGGGCGCGTAACATTCCGCAATAATAAAAAAATTATTACAAATATCCTCCGGGCGGTAAGCACCCACCCGGCACGCGGACTGTTTTATGGGTTTTTGGGGCAGAGGGGGAGGGAAGGGGTGCTGGAACGCACCTTTCATTGGTCCCGTTCTCGTGCCGGGAAGGTATTCAAATTGAATTAATGGCTTGGCAAGTGAGTGCAATTCATAAATTCGATCCGAGCGGGCATTTCGAGCGGTTGCATACGCACGAGCGCACGCACGCACGAGCGCGGCCTGACAAAACGTACCCGCAGCGGGATTTGATCGGTTATTGTTTTATTCCTTTTTTTCCGTTGGTTTTTCATTTGAGAACATTTACAAAAAAAACAACAACCGAGCGTCTCCACCCGAGCGCAACGTGTCAATTGATTATGCCACGCACAATGGGGCGCTTAATTACCGTTAAATCACAAACCACAGCCACCCCTTTTTCGGACGTGGCTAAAAGGTTTCGCAAAGAAACGCGCCGAACGAAACCAAGCGCATGAACGAAAGAAGGCAAAAGATTGCCTCCCTCCCAGGCTGACGTGTTCGCATTTAACGCCAGATCAGTGCCATTTGACGCGCTTTTGATCGAGCCATTTCAATCACGCCCGATGCACCCACGTGCATTCTTGCGTGCAGCGTGGCAGGAGCGCAACAGCGCCCGAAAAAAGGCATCCTCAACCGACCGCAAAAATTCTGCAAGCAATCGTCCCAAATGATCATGATCAATCATAAGAATCGTTGGTTTTTTTTTTTGGTAATATTTTTGATGCATTTTTGGAACCCTTTTTTGTCCTGTTTCGTTAACAACATCGTTTCGTCTCGTTCTGCTGACTCCTGCTGCTGTTTGGTGGTGGTGCTGCTGCTTCTCAATAGGAGGTAGATCTTTTTTTTTTGCCCGGACACATCACTCCCAGCACACCGCCCCACCCCCACCCTCGCCCGCTGGTTTCAGGTGATGAAAAACGGACGGCAAAATACATTTTGCCACCTGCTGATTTGCAAAATAAAAACCAACCGCTGCCCGGTCCGGGATTGAGGGATGCAAAAGCAACTGCATAATGCGACCCGGAGAGTGGCTTGAAATTGCATGAAATCGTTCAGCTTGCTAACAAAAACAGCACCAACAACAACAGCAAAAAAAACGGCGTGTGAGATTAATGTTCATCCAAATAAAACGCAGCCGCAGCCCGGGACAAGCCCGGTTCCGGGAGGAAGAGGCAAGCCCCGCCGAACGGAGTCGTACGAAGGTAACCTAACAAAACGCATCCGCACCACCGAACGCGCTTCCTTCTTTGTGTGTGGTGTGTTTGTGTCTTTGGACCCGGTGTGGGCTAACCGAAACGCAACCGAAACATGACTTAATTTTTCTTGTTTTTTTATTTGGCGATTTTTTTCCTACCCTTTTTTTTTTTGTTAGCTCCAAACACCGACGAAACACGGTCTGGCCGCCGTGAACAACACCACGACGCGAAGATCATCGATCCGTTTTGTAGCAAACGCTTGTTCAAATGTTTTACTGCTTGTTGCCCCCGGGGCGGATTGGCCCGGACGAAGGATCGCGCACGTCACCGCGATTTGGTCGATTTTGTGCGTAAAATATGATCTCATCGGATTGGCCGTCTGTTCGAGGCTTGGCCCGGGTTGGTGTTGCAAACGGCATGGAAGTGCATCGACGTACGCGGGACCTGCGGATGGATGAATAATTTGTACAACCAGATGTCGTTCTTTATCCATCGCACCGAGCGGCAGCTTGAGGGATTGTTAAAATCCCTTTTGAATTTATTCCAATGATTTTTGCTTTCGTAGTCCCGGGCCAGGCGAGCGCTGGTGTCAATCATTGTGGATTGCGCGGTGATTGATTTGTTGGATGATTGTGTGGTCTTTTTTCAAAAGACGTATTAATTGCAGTAATTTAATATGTGACTTACAAGTTTGCAAATGAATAAAAAAACTAATACTGACCTTCATCTGGTAATGCACAGACAATTTCAATACTTACGGTCAAATGAAGGCCAAACCGACACTTTGTTACTTTGATCGTTGATCGACAGAGAGCAATAAAACTCGTGTTCAGCCTCATGTTTTCAATTAAAATTGTATATTTCTTAATATCAACAAACGTTTTAATACAGGCGTAAGAATCTATCCAACGACTTAAATTTCTTAAACCAGGAAATATTTCAATATTCAACACGAATACTGCGTATAGTTTAAAACTTGGCATTTTAATACCAGCAGGGCAAAAATTTGTCAACTACTCCAAGGATTATAATTAAACGGAATTTAAAATTAATAATGGTAAATGGACAGGCGTAAAGTTAACTTTTTCCTTTGTTTTCCACCTTCAGGAATCACACCTTGTATTTCATGAATTTGTGGAATATGCAGTTTGTTTCTTCTTCGGCAAAAAGCCTTTTTTCGATCACTTCATGGTGCAATTTTCAAACGTTAGAGTAAAATTTAAGTTAACTTCAGAAAATTGATTTAAATATTATTGGACGTAACAAACATGGCGACATATTTAAATACGAATGAAGATTCGTAAAAATATCGATTGTAAAATTACTCACAAACTTAATATCCTCTAATGACGCTTTTACCATTTTTAACGGTGTGTTCCCACCCTCCTTGGTTATGACAAATATACTCTCGAGTTTATGGTCACCATTTTATCGGTTCGCATTTGCCCAATGCGAACAAATTGCATGATTTAGGTCCTGCTTGGTGCACTTTTAGAAACGAATGCGACCGAACCGGTGGACCGATTGAAACGTCAGCCTTAAGGAACGATCACAAATTTGTTGACCGTACGAACACTTTACGATCCTAACCGTGTGTGTGTGTGTCTAGCGCGGCTGTATCGACCTTATGTGTTGTGAAACACGAATAAAACCACCATAAACTATGTGAAACATTTCACCACCGGGGAGGCCATTCGAGAGAGGAAGAGTGCGTGAGTAAGAGGAGGAGTAAAATACCGCAAACCGTAACCATCATCAAATCACACCCATGCCAAACCAAACGCACTACCGAACACGGAAAAGAAAACCCTCCCGATCGACCGGGCGAGGCGTAAACCTGCGTTGAATTCGCGTTCCGGCGTTACATGCAGCACGCGAATAAAACGCGAAATTTATCGTTCCCTGTTGCTTCTACACGCACAAAGATACAAACACAGGGGAGCTGGAGGAGGCGTCCGAGAAAGGAAGTGATGCAAGGATTAAAAGGATTCCCGGATAAACCGTGGTGCAGCAGAAGCAGTAACCCCATCCCAGGGTAGGAATTATTTCTCCAACGCTCGGCACGACACAAGAATAATGCATCGAAGGCACCCATGGAAGCACGAGCCGCAACGAGCGAGAGGTAGAGAGAAAGCGAGAGAGCGCGATAGCGAACAACACCACACACAACCCACAATAAAAATTTCCAAAATTGAATGAATGCTTGTTGAACATTTGTTATTGTTATTCGGATGCAGCGTCGCGGGATTAGCAGCAGCGGCGGAAACCGCAGGACGACGAAGCTCCAACGCAACCCCTGACAGTTACGAGTGCGCCCCCGGTGCATGCCGGATGCCTTTTTAAAGCTGCCCATTGCCCAACGCCGATTAGCGCTGCGGAAATAACGAGAAATTCCACCTCCGCCGCTGAGTTTCGGGAGTGCAAGAAGCGTGTTTTTTTGTTGTTGTTTATTGCTAAATAAAAAAATGACATAATCATGTACCAATTGGAGAAACATTTGCTAAAGCGATCATTTGGAGCATCCAGAAGGGAAGAAGGAACAAAAAAGGAGAGGCAGGAGGAATGTATACGGTACAGAGCGCACGTAGGAATCATTTACGGTATTTTAAACATTGCAGCAGTTCTGGGTCATAATGGCTTCGTTCTGCAAACTATAAGAAATACGTTAAAGCACTTTTTTTAATGCATACAAAGCATATAAAAGTCATATAATTTTGAGGTTAAAACTAAGAAAGACCTCACATAATTTATAATTCACAATTCGTGAAATAAATAATGCTGGCAGTACTGATTACTGTTCATAAAAATATAATTTTATTTTTTACATGTTTTGATGTATGCAAACTGTATAATTGAATTACATGAAGAAAAAGATTACTAACTGATTTATTAACAAATCAAGGGCTTAAACACGATTCTTATAACGAAAATATTGTTCCACAGTTGACGTTATAAATATGGTAAAATTCAATGGTAGAATTCAAAGAGGCTCTAGTTCAACAATTTTATCTGCTTTTGTGAAAATCCTATTAAATATCTGTTTTACATTGGAATCTAATGTGCTCTCACATTTAGAATGTGATGTGCCTACTATGACAAGAAATAAAAGTAATACAGCCAGGCCGTTCTATAAATAACAAAATGGTGAACAAATGTGAAAAATTTGAATTCCAAAAGATTTCTTTCAAACATTGCTGATTATGAAGTGAAAAATCGTATCGATCTCTGAGTAGAGTGTGTTGCACATAGAAAACAAAAGTATGGAATATTTCCATAAATTCCTACCCATCCCAGCGAAATCTGCTCTTTGTTTCCTCAGTGGAGCTGTATTAAGAAGTCAAAACATCGTGCAGATAAAAATGGAAAGCACGCATGGGAATTGATTGCTGAAATTATTGGCCCGATTTGTCATCGCATGGTCATCGCCAGCCGCAGACAATCCGATGAAATACGAGCCAACCGCTGGCCTCAAATTGGCCAGTTCTATTCAATAAACTTCAGCGACATTTCGCTATCCACCTGCGGAAAGCTTTACCGCATGGCCCATTGATGCGGGCGTTCCTCTCTGCGGCCAGCTTCAACCCATTGGTGAAACAATTGTTCAGTCGTAGGTGCGCCTTTTACACACCACCTCCTCACTATTTATTCACCTTTTTTTATTTCATCCCGCTATGCAATTTTGTTTCGAAACACAACTTTTCCATCACGATGTTCCCGTGCGCGGTTCGCACCGGGGTTGGATTTATCGGCCAAAGCCTAGAGCAAAATGGTTTCCATTACTCATCTTAATGCCTAGCAATATGGCTTAAGTATCTCCATGGTCACCCCCTATACGCATGTGTGTGTGTCGCATCGTGTACGTACGCACAAATCCCGGAACCCGCGTGGCGTTTGTTCGGAAACAAACGCGGACAAACGGAAAATCGGACAGTCTCACCGCCCGGGCCGTGGCTGCAAAACCAGGGGTGCGTCATTTGCATAAATTTGTCGGTAAATGGAGACATTTTCCTTCGCCTCCCATCAGTTCCAGTCCCCGGGGGGGAGGAGTGTGTGTGTGTGTGTTTTTTTTTTCTCAAACCTAGGAGCCAAGGAGCGCCTAGAACGGGCGGACATCTTCCCGCGGCCGTGCACCGAAGGCGGAAATGTAAATGCAGATATTACGCTGAAAATAGTCGTACGAAGTCTATTTGTCACGAAGTGGCAGGCCCCCGTCGTGGTGCGGTTCACCTCCACGTGCGATTGTGTTGTGGCGCTGGCCGGCGATCTATTATCTCCACTTGGCCAGCGTCCCAGAGTGGCTATTTTGAATCTATTTGCTCATTTGGACAGGTGTCCGACCGCTGGGAGAACCGTCGAGAGGATCATCGGGAATGTTGGAAATATGCAGGGCTTAAGCACACACACACGCGCGCACTCCTCCTAATCATAACACTCCGCCCGAATCTCCTCAAACACACACTCAGTCCTGATTCAATTCAGTTGAGCTTTTTCGATCGTTAATTTTTATAAATGACCCCCGATAGTGGCAGTTAATTATGGCAATTTGTTAGGCTGATAGATTTCCCAATAGCAATTTGAGTTAATCGGATAGCACTTTGGATGAGTTATGTGTATGTATTTCAGCCCGGTTTGGGACGAGCAGGCCTTTTACTGCACACCCTGCCCGTCCCTTCCCTAACGACGGCTTGCAAACTGGACCATACGTGAGAATATCAACTCGACTGACCGATCCTCTCCCACCCCAAAACCCCAACGGGGACACACACTCCGCACGTCTGCCCAAAAGCCCAGCTGGTGGCTGGAAATGGGAACAGAATAGAAAAGCAAAACATGACCCCGGGGGCGCTTGGACACGGGATTCGACTCGGAATCGCCACCCGGTAGTTCGGGACCGCCACCGCATACATATCAATTCTGTGTTTATTTGTTTAACCGTTCTAGGCTTCATTTTGTTTTTGTTTTATCCCCTACGTTCTACGGACACGAATACGGAGCGCTCACCAGGTGGGATCAGGCGGGGGCTTTTGTTTTTTCTTCTCCTCAGGACGTGCGATCAATCCCGCGATCAGCGACACCGGAGGAAGAAATTTGAGAGCGAACGGCCCTTAGGCCGGCTTATCTGCAAAACCGGCTCGGTTGGTCCAACCAGAACGGATGGTGAAGCCGGTGGGATGCCTAATCGGTGATCATTTGTTGGTATCAGGTGGATTATGACCATGGGTTTCGGTACCGGATTCGAACATAAAAAATAAAAAAAAAACAGCACATATTTGGTGTGCGAACGTGTGGTAGAATGTTTTATGTAGGGCTATACGGTAGATGGCTTTAATACGGTACTAACATCGTTCCTTCTAGACTGTTTACTCGAGCTTTTAAACTTGAACAGGGGTTGGTCGAAAAAGGGAGGTGTTTTCGTACTATTTCTTTACAATGAAATAAAACTAAATGATAAAACAATGTTACAATTCAATAGGATGTATCATTCTAAGTAGCTCTCAATCATTATCTTCGATTGTTTGTTATTTCTATTATTTTTAGTTATTTAACCAACTTTAGTTATTTAACTCAAACAATTTACAATTCCTCATAACACTGCATTCAAAAGTGGTTGCTAATAAATCATACTTATTTACCAGAATTTTATGTTGCAAACTCACTTGTTAGTTTCCCATGGATTTGATCAAAACAGCTTATGTATAAAATAATGGTTTAATGACTAATTTCGTTAATCTGGTCATGACATCCTCTAAAACCAAATGTACATTAAAGAATTTGATCGAAAATTACTGATGTGGATAGGAGTTTCGTTCCTTGGTTAGTGCTTGAGGGACATTGAAGATCATTTCCAGCTCAATGGATTTTGAAACAATCCCACTATTGGTTTGAATGAAAGGAAAATATCAATTTAGGTTAATATAAGCACTTTATATTATTTGAAAAAAGATTTTCAATATGATTTTCACAATTAGGGCATTTGAAAGGGTTTTTCGGATATCATGTTCGGTTTTGGCATAATATTGGAAAGAAATTAGACAAAAAAATCTCCTTAGATGTCTTTAAAACACATGTTTCATTTAAAATAACTCACCTCACCAAAACCCCTCCGAGTAAACAATCCGATGCACCCCAACGCATCCCACGTCCGAGCACTGATTTAATACCCCAAATCAATATCTTTCTGCCAACGGAGATGGCATAAAATATCGCTCGCCCGTCCGCAATCGAAATCGACACCGTGATCCTAATCCACCGGCCGTGGCTCGTATCAATCACGCTCGAAGCGCACATCATCGCGACGTCATCGCAAAAACCGCAACCACCCGGCCGATGTCTGCATGCAAGTGCCCTTGCAATTGCGACCCCAGGTGAAGGTGAAGGAAAAAAAAAGAAATCGAAAAAAAACGCAACGGGACAGCAAAAAACGCACCACATTGCGCTGGCGGTTGCCTTCGTTTGGGATGATTTTGAGTCGCGTCGAGTCGTTGGTGCACGCTCGCCCGGGAGACCCCAAGCCCGGACAGCCATAATTCTCAGCCCGAGTGCGGCACTGAGAACGTGGGAGGAAACTCAGCCTGCAGCCCAGGCGGGTGGGAGGGTTGGAGGGTGAAAATAAATTATGATTGCACCCCGATAGGAGGTCGCTGGGGCGCTTTCAGCAATCAATCTCGTCAGCCCACGAACCGCTCACGAGCACCGAAAGCGAACTCGAGCCCGAACTTACCTGATGACGTAAATTTCGATCCGATTCCGTGCGGACCCGTTGTGGGTGCACTTTTCTCCCCATTGCAGTAACTCTATTCGAGTGCAGAGGGTTTGAGCAAGGCGTGAAAGGGGAACGGGTAGGAGCAAAAACGCCATTCCTATCGCTTTCGTACTCACGCCGTCGGTTTGTGATGTGATCTAATATTTAGACGTTACCGGAGCCGTTTGGTGCCGTTACGAACAAAACGTCAAATTTGTAACGGCTCAAGAGATTGTCGTAAATCATGCATGTCCCGGGTGGGTGGGCATGGGTGTGCGGGGCGGGCAGGCGAAATTTGCACAACTGATGCCGTACGGGTTTTGTGTCTAGCCAATGTCCGAAGGCGCCCCAGGCGCTGCATCTCGTCGAGACCCCGGGTCGAGCAGCTGCCACTTCCTGTCGTCTCGTTGGGCAACATACTTGCCGCATGTTGATGGGCAAGTTTTCCGAGCAGTCTCGGCTACGCTCCCAGCTGCGCCCTGTGCGCACTACTAACTGCAGTAAAAATTGCTTGCGAAAGCGAAGTCATACTGTAAGTTTGCTCAAGAAGTCTTCAACTTTAACCACCTCCACCTACAGCGCAACACACACACACACACACACAATGTTGCAACAATCCTCCTCCTGACCCGGAAAGCCCAAACAGACAACAGTCATCCGCATCACCAAACATCACATCATAGACCATCTTCGGATCTTCATCGCAACGGAGCCCTCATCATCGCCCGGTAAACGTATCGCACAAAACGCACCCAGCACAGACACTAAAAACTACAGCTGGCCAAACTTTGCCGAGCTACCGGCTGGCGGGTACATTATGACAGCCGAGATGGAATAATGGCCATTATTTATGTTTGCTGCAAGCAAACCGGGGTCGGGTTTGGAAGCTGGCGCGACCGACTGACTGTCTCGGGAGGCTCGCAGCCATCGGTGTGACGCAATGTTGGACGGCTGGAATGGGCTCGTTCTGCGCCGTAGACGTCCAAGCGCTGTGGGGAGGCCTGAGGAAGCTAAATAAATTATTGCGCACGTCCAGACGACGACGGTTTTTTAGCAAAGTGTCAGTTTCGATGCAGTTCAGTTTCAGCATTTTTTTTCCTTTTGATGTTTCTCGCAGGGTTGTTTGTGATGTAGTTCGCACGGAATGAGTCATGCTGGAATGGAACTATTCGTCTCCACGAGAGTAGCAGCTTTGTAAATAATATCGATACACAATGGAGTAGATTTTTCCTCTTAAACTAGCCTAGAAAGACGTAAACATATTTTTTTTAAACAGTGAAAACTTTTTTGAATTTTCACGATTTTATCAAGGCCTACAGATCAAGGCACCGAAAAGAGTTGATTCACTACGAATAAAATAAGCATGGATTTCTGAGTAAGCTAAGAATGAAGTAATGAACTCAGAATGAATTTATGAGCATGATGACAGTTGAAAGATAATAAATCGATTCCAAACAAATTGCTTATACCACTATTTTCTTCCCAAGTCTTTCTTTTTTCTTTCCAAGTTTTGTCTTTCTTCCATGTTTAAAATTACATACAAATAGTTGAATAATATAATTTCTTCCTGATAAGATTTTCATTTTTTTATTTTAAATACCTTTATTTCTTTTTTTGTATTTTCTACTTTCTTTATGTTATCATCCGTGGTTTAAACCACGATTCTATGTCCTACTTTAAAAATGGGTAAATTTTACAAAAAATATTAACATACGCAATTGTTTCATAATAATGCAGCATGCTTAGCGTCAATACCAATTTTGGTGACAAAATGCTCTATAAACTCAAGTCTTTTGTTATCATCATCGACGAAAAACATGCATTCACACTTTGTTTGTAATAATTTCCCCAACACCAGCACTATTCGCATCCACTTTTCGGCATGAAACGAGCACCCAAGATGGACGGAATCGTTTCAGAAACATTATTTATGCCCAACCAACACTTATCGCAACAGGTCAGCCGATAAGCAACCTATCGCAAAGCCTGTTTCTCGTGCCGAATGGTTTATCAAAAACGAAACAAAATATTTTACTTGTAGGCTGTTTGGCAAAAGTACACCGCCATACCCAGCGAGAACTGGGCAACGTGTATTTTAAACACCGAACAGGTGGAGGATGGTGTACGGTTAAAGATCGAAAGACTGTCGGTCGGTCGGTGTCTTATCTGGCAGCAGGTATTACCCTCCACCGCGATAGGCAACATATCACCGAAGTACGCTCGAGAAACGCGCGGTAATGGCCTGCTACGATATCTGCACCGTGAGTATTTGTTTTTTTATTTCTTCTTAGCCGTGTGCCGTTTCGCATGTCATTTTCGAGGCATACGTTTCCCCTTCACCTTCACCGTTTTTTCCCCTCGGCCGGTAGTTGAACATTCCAGCCCCGTGTCCACATACGCGCATAACTTCCAGTCTGCCTGTCCGATTGTCCGATTTGGGGTTTAGTTAAGCTTTTTTTTTGTTTTGTTTTCCATTTACCCACATCCCTCACTACGTTCACTTTGCCGTGTCCCCGGGTGTGTGTATGTGCGTTTATTATCTTCGAAGCCCATGTCTGGGGCGTGAGGTCTATATCTAGACACAGGAGACCGCAGACGCAGACCAAAAACGGCTCCCACCGTAGGCGACGGGCGGACCTTCAGAGAGCGAAGCATGCCGGAATGCTGACGCTGACAGGGGTGTACCCAGTTGTTAGCGACGATAAAACCGCATTGCGGAGATCGCATGCTCGGTGACGAGACGAGAAGCAAGGGGAAGCAAACACACACACACACCGCCCGGGCACGGTTCGCGCAATGTCGAGGTCAAATAATTGATTCCTCAAAATTGTTATCACATTTTTGTACCGGAAATGCAGACCATGTTCTCGAAGGTGAAGAGAAGGAAGAGTGTCCAGCTCGCTCTGCCAAGGCGCCCTTCGACTGTCCTTTTAGGGTTTCGACGCAGGTGAGCTGCTTTGGGAGGGATACAGTGACATTTTGATACTGTTCGATCACCAATTTTAGCAAGAATTTGATCAGCTCCTCAATCATACATTGTAGCTGTATTGTATAAAAGAACCCATATACTTTTGTTCATTAATTTTCAATCGATAAATACTTATGAGCTGCTTTTACCGTTGCCCCTATGCTTAACATTTCATTAATATTGCTTCTTTTAAAATTAACATTCTTTTCATCGTTATCTTTATGGATAAAAATGAAGAGATCTTAAAGAGAGGTCAAGTTTTACGGCAAAAAAAACTAATTGATTCAGAAACTCTCCAATAGATGGCGCTGTTAATTAAGCACTTGAGGCATCTTTTCGCTGTGGTTGTTGCGATTTTCGATTGATATATTTCGTTGCATTTTATTTATTTTATTATTTATAAAATTATTTTAAAAAACAAAAAAAAAATATTATATTACAAACAAGATCAAATTAAATATTGTTTATGTATGCTGAATTCATCATAGTTTAGTTTAATAACATGATTTTATGGTAGAAAAGGGACTGAGAAAAAGAGACCAAAAGAGTTTTTCTAATTTTTTAAAGCTTATACAAAAAAACATAACCAAATAAATATGTTGGCTGTTGATTACTAATTGAGCGTGTTAATATTAATATTTTGGATGTAACACTCAGTGTAACAGTGATGGTATATAAAATAACACATTTTTACGTTCTATCAACACACCCATTTTGTGGATAATCTATTTCAAGCCAATTATCTGCTGAAGCCAATTCTTCACCAAACCAGAAGCAACACGTTGGCTTAGATGCGCTGCTGAAGATTGCATTCAATTTAGCTTCAGCAACACAATGTTGCTTCCATTCAATATCCCATTGCAACTCCCTCAAAGGTTCCACAAACGCTCCAAAGCATCCCACGTTCAAAGACACCGCCTCGAACTTTGCCCATCCCTGCAGCGTTGATGAAGCAATTTGCGGGGCAAAACAGTCTGGCCACGGCCCGTCAGATCGAAACCGAATGCCGTTCGCTTCATTTAACCCACAATCCGTCAACCAACTTATCTGTTCAGCTCCATCAAATGCCTCCGTTTTCCTCTTGCTCCTCCTCGATCTCCACTGTAAGCTGTAAGCTATGAAAACAAACACAGGATCTATTTTTAGAGCAGGAACGCAACGCAAACGCTCCATAGTTCACCGACGAAAGCGGCGTCTCGAAACCTTTCCCAGGGAACCCTGACTCAACCGCAAGCATCGCAACCGATCGCTTCCGACCCGACCCAAAAGTTACTCCCAAAAGTGAAACTGGCCAACCCTAAAGCCCGGGCCGGATTCCACACGCAAGGCTCGACTGAAAAGTTCTCTTTCGAAGCCGAAGTTAACCTATGGGGCTGGAGGACTCTTCATTGTGAAGACTCCGGCTCCGGACGAGAGAGCGAAAGAACCGAGCTCGAAAAAAAATCAAACCTATCTACGAGTTACTTCACGATCAAAAGCGCAAGCGGCGGCAAAATCATAATCGATGCTATCCGTCCTCGTCGTCGACATCGTCGTCGCAGGCGAGCGGCAATTTTTCTGGTGTTCGTTTTCCGCGATTCATGAGCGATCGGTTTTTTGGTATGTGATTTTTTATTTCCTCCCGCTTCCCACCCTCCCCTTCCCCGGTTCACCGCACGTATTTGTAAATCCAATCCATCCGGACCCACAACCTCACTCCCTGTCACGATTTTCACGACCACCGTTTTGGCATTTGCCTTACCCGGCTCTGCCTGCCCTTCCCTATCTACCGGTTCATCTGCGCCGCAACCGCTGCCCTTACGACCGGGCCTTCCCGAATAGTTGCAATTTGTAATGACACGATCATAATTTATGAGCTGATTATGCAAACAAGCGATCGATTGGTCGATTCGGTTGATTCCTGGCTTCGATACGCTCACTGCGGTGAGCAGAACCGAACCCATTGCTTATATCCACCCTACCACCCAGCCGCCCAGGAATGTCACCGGCCGGGGAACTGGAGAGATAGAGAGAGAGAAGAGAGTGGGTAGAATGAGGAAATGAACGTGTATCACATCATAAGCTCCCGCAACCAAACTCCTAAATCTTATGCCGTGCGCTCACCGTTCTCGGTCGGTTAGAATGCGGTTCCCGTGTTTGATGTAAGGAGTCCGATGGAGAAGGGTTGAGTCGATGGAAGAAATAAAAAAAACACCGACATGGTAAACATCAGCCGGAAATCCTATCTGTTTTGATAACATTTTGTGAAGAAAACTAATTTAAATTTCATTTATCACGTATACAATGCATTCACAACAAAGTTTAACATAATTTTTAAAATGAAAATATTCCAAGAAAATACAAAAAATTAAATAAATCAATTGAAAATATAAAAAAAACATGGTATGTAAACCAAAAACGCAATCTAAATTTTAAAAAAATATCGTATATACATATGACGCTACGTGTTGACTTGCGAGAAAAAAAACGTGTAGGTTCAAAAGAACACAGGACATTAAAACTAAAATAATTTCTCTAAATTCAAGTTCAACCAAATCAATATCCACAATTAATGTTCAGAAGGAAGAAAAAAAACAAATTAATTAAATTTGGAGTGCACAAGCATTCCAAAATTTGAAAAAAACTTCCTCGCGATCACAGTAATTCTCAATGAGGATTTGAATGAAAATTAAACATGATCGATGTAACCTTCAAAATCTATTTAATAATATTAATATTCTATGATTGCAATTTCAATCCTCTATCTAATTTTCAATTCCGATACGTTTGATCAAACGAAGTCAGCTATTATGGGTACAAATTTTCCGATTTCCCATTTTTTATAAGCTACATTGAATAGATAACGCTTCCCAAGAGGTAGCTAATAACATCTCTTTCTCGATCATGATCGACAAAAACGCTACAGCGACATAGATTTCAAGTTAAAAAAATGCAACCAGAGCATACCCGCGCAAAGTATGACACCGCACACTTATAAATAATGCAGCTAGCAACACATCGCCCTCACCGGGCGCGTGAACCGATCATCGTGGCAAGTGTTGAAATTATAACGTTTTGTTTTTTTTTATTCTTCTCCGCATTATTTCTTCCTTTACTCCTCCATTTCATGGCCCGTCTGGGGGCGCAGCATAACCATGCCATAACGAGCATAGGCATGTGCAAACCTAGCCAACGTAGCAGCCACGCCAATCACCGGCGGTTGGGTACGGAATCGGAATCGCAACAGGTGCGATTTTCACCACGCCACGGTGAATGTCCCATTCGCGAACGGAACGATCGACGAGCTGCGCCTTATTGGGGCAGTCAACCTTTTTCCTAAAATCAACACCTCCCCTCACGGGCGAGTGATTTAATTAGAGCAACAGGTGCGTCGGTCGGAGCGAGTGAATGTGAAAATATGTCGCTCACGGTTGCCGGTTCATTCTTTTAACAGCCTGCACTTTTTTTCCTTCACTTCATAAATGCAGCTATCCGTCCCGTCCGAACGTTCGGTGCTGCGATCAATATTCACCGCAAAAATTAAATCATAATTTTCTTCCACCAACCAGCTATCGCTGAATCAATCAATTATGATTCCATCAGCAAGTCAGGTCGGTGCATTATTGCTTGTTACAATGTAATCCGCCGCATTCTACGCGCATTAATATTTATCACGCCCGTGATCTATCAGCCATGCTTCATCAGCATGCAAACGTGCATCGATCGCTTGGGCTGGTGCTTCATAAAATTTCCTCCCATTTTTCCTTCCCCTCCCACCAGCAACAGCACCTGTGAACGGATCGTTCAACCGATCGTATCATCCCATCTCATCTCGTCTTTCATATCCACCGCATGCAGGCTCTAGTTGCATCATTTCGAAAAAAAGACACATAAAGCCGTGGCTCGAACGTTCCTAGAACTTCCTTGGCGAAAGAAATAATTAAAGACATAGTTTTGCGCATTGCCGAACGGGCTCTCGCACTATCCGGCTCAGGTGCTCAGTAAGTACATTAAAATACTCGGCCATATTTTTGCCCCACTGGTCGCGCTCTTCACCGGCTGCGATTAATGCGGTACCCTCCTAGTCTTCTCTGTTCCATCCCTTTCCGGTGCATTCAGCCACCCGAAGACCCGCGCCCAACCAACAGGTTTTAATCAACCCGGGAGCCCCGGGACGGGACTGTATAGGAAAATATTTTATAATTAAAGCACATATCTATATTTCATTTAACGTCGGCCGCGAACGTGGCCGGCGAGGCGGAAATGTGCCCGGCCGTAGAACGCAACAAAGGCGAGCGAGGCTTAAGCGGCGGCGGATTGGAACGATTGCGCGTAAGCGACGAACCGGGCGACGATCTTCAAGGCGATATCAACCGATACCAGTGAATTGTCGCACGTATGTGCTCGAAAACGATTTGACAGGGGAGCTAGAGGGAGAGAGGAGCAGAACGGAAGGGCTGCAGCAGCCTCAGAATGTGGCTGATAATGATGGCCTATGATGGGAGTGCCGTGATGAATTCGTAGAAGAAGCACCAGCAGCACACTGCTAGAATCGGACGGAGGAAGGAAAAATCAACCCGTCTTCCTCTCCACTCCGATTCAAAGCTTTCAGTTGTCAACAACTGTTCCGCCGGCCACAATGGGGCCTGAACAATCTCACCATAAAAGCGCTGCACGCGTTGGCCAAACGTTGCGGAAAGTAAATGGAGGGAGAGAAGAAAAAAAATCCCACCATCTCCGAGGCAACCGTCGCGAGACATAGCAAAGATTTCTAAGCGTAATCAACAAGTGTGAGAAGCCTGCCCGGGCCTAGACCGATTACCGCCTGCCACCCCTCGGTCCCTCCGCGACGCACGTAATTACTTCTAATGAAATTTTCAACATTTCGGTATCCTCCAACCTGTTGCAACCTGTTAGAGGCGGCGGCGGCGGCGGCATTCTCAGGCGTGCCGCCGTAGCGGTTCTTCCTCCCAACCTGGATGTGCGCTTTTCCCGATGGTGGAGAAAAACCGGCCGAGACAAAAACCCGAGGAAGATTGAGCGGAAATAGGGATTGAAAGTAGGGTTCCTTTTTTTCTTTTCCACCAACCCCCATTTTCAACTCTTGTCACCTGCCGTATTCCTGTTTTATCTTTTATACGGTTTTTTACGGTCTCTCACTCTTTCTCTCTCTCTCTCTATTTGCTTCCTCCAATATGTGTGCGGTTCTGTGAGATATCTAAAATAGGCTGCGAAGTGACAATAAATGGGTTTCACAGGATGCCTCCCGGATGCTGTCGATGGTGCCGTCGTTTAGCGCAGACAGTGGAAAATACTCTTCACCATAAACAGGCCCGTCCGCTGGCCGGGCTGTCGATCATTCATCATCTCACCGCTGTTTTGTAGCACATGTGCATGTGTGTTGTCGCGGGCAAAACTCACCATCGATAGCGCAAAACTAGCGCGCCGGCGAACAAATAGGAACAAATGAAAACGGGCACTGATCGGGCTGCGGTTACGCTCCGCAAACGAGCCGGAGTGGCAGCAAGCAAGTTGTAATATTGATTGACTGGATTGAGTGACGGGCGGGAAACAGGTTGATGCGAGGCGAGTGTATTACATCAGAATTATCTTGCTGAACAGTTGTATTGCTTTTGTTGTTTGGTTGTTTTTTTTTTTCTTCACAGTTTCGTTTGATTCGATAGGAGAGCTTGAACGCGTTTTTTTATATTCAAGTTATTTATTTTTTTTAAGAATATTCTTGCCGCTCAATGAAAATCAATTCCAGCTATTGCTCAGCTAAACAAGGCAGTACTTTAATGTTAACTGGCGTGTTTAAACAAAATTAACTATTAAAAAGATTTCAACTTCCTCCAATCCGGTGGTACTATTGTACTAATGTAATGCAAATGTAATCGCCATGAACAACATTGCTCGCAATAACAGAGCTGTAATAAGTTTCAGTTTAAATATTTGCTAAAAATGCAGCTTCTACAGAGTTGAAATACTGCATTTGTTTTATCCTTGCTGACAGATTATTGGATTCACGTCAATTTATTTCCTATGGTAAATTGTATCACGGAAATACTTAAATTTTATAACAACAACTTTGTTTAATTTTTGCCTAAACGACAAATTTTCTTCTTGGTTTTTGACGACTATTAATGCTTCAGAATATTAATTGTAACTACACCGTTTTCTTAAATTTTAGTTCTTACAACGTTATTTAATTTTTCGCTGTTTGCTTTATAAAAACTTTTTTTTCTTAAGCAAAACCATTCATATGTTTTTGTTTTGAGTGGCTTTATATTTTTAAAGTATTTCCATCCATGTATTGTAAATCGAAGTTCAATATTTCCAAGCAACATTTTTAATATATTCAAGTTAACTACTTTCGTATTTTAAATGAAAGTCGTATTTAAATCCGTGTTTAATAAACGAAGTGAAAAATATATCTGAATTTACAATTCTAAATCTACACCAAAAAAGTGAAAGGATCATATCGAATAAAGCATTTTAGCGATCATTTGTGTAAGAAAGTTGAAATTCAATAACCAAACTAAAGTTTTAGTCAACTTCAGTATTTGAAAAGAAGCATTTGTGCAGTAAATTTAAAAAAATACACATGACAAACAAACATCGCATTCATAAGAACGCCCTCTCTCCGAAAAGGACCGTATCAATTGGACGGTGCTGATCGATACCTTCCCACACCGTTTCGGACGTACGAGGAATGCATCGCCGCGATCGCTGATAGGCGCTGATGATTAATGTCAGCTGCTTACAAATTCCTTCGCCCCGCGAATGGGACACGATTTGTTTTGTTGTCCTTTCCCTACCATATCCAATCCACTCAAAACACGATTACGATCAAAATACAACGCACAAAGATCCATTGCAACAATTATAAACGAATTAATTTCACCTCCACATGGGTGGATGAAGCGCTGCATGCGGCTTCCGACACAATAAGCCCACCGGGGCGGGGTTGGCGGAAAGGAAAATAAAATAATGTAAGCACTAAAACAACACCGACCCCAAAATCCGGGTTCTTCCTTTGGCAGAACCGTTGGTTTTAAACAGTAACGAAATAAAAAAAAAAACATACCGGGTGCGTATGTGCCGGATCGTGCTTGTGGGACAAATATTTTCCCAGCTTAGCGGGTGCGCATCGGGTGAGAACGAAAAAGAGAGAGAAGGGAAAGGCACCCAAGAAAACAAAACGGCAGGACCCCAATGGGACAGCGTACGACGAACGCCGCCAGGACGGTTCCGGACGGGCACAAATCTGATTACGATATGATCGAGAACCGTTCCTAAATGGGAATCACTTTATCACCGAAAGACGCCCGCCAGCCCGGCCGCTCCCTCCGCTCGTCCAACCCAGCGCTTTGACCGTTTCGTTCCGGAGCGTAAAATCTTGATAAAACGATTACGCGCCGGTTTGTCACTTTGCCACCCGGCGATCGAATTTATCTGTCACATCGATTCGATCGTACGCCGGTGCGATGGACCACACCGAACGACCAACTTTGGATCGCGAGGGGAGAAACGAGAGAGGGACTTAACCATACACACACGTGCGTGCTTATAAGGTCCGGCTGGCCGGTATTCCGAACCATCTGCCACCGGATTGCACGATCATTCGTTTTCGCTTGCTGTTTTTACCCTCCCTCAGCACCGATTTCGACTTCGAACGAAAAGACAGCAACGCAGGCGAAGGCGACGAGCCGCCGCGAGGTTTTGTTTTTATATATTTTGTATTTTAATTCGTACAGGGATGATCATAAGCACACCGGACACTGGGTGACCAAAGGCACGCTCTTTTCTCCACCAAAAATCACCCAACCCGGTTTCGAGCTCATGATTAAAAAGGGAAAAATCAAACACGGCAACGCATTGAGCCTGAAACCTGAAAGATAAATAGCTTTTCTCCCACATTTCCCCACGATCGTGTGCGTGTGCGTCGGTTTTGACCTATACGCGTGTTTCTATATGCTAATATTATATAATCATACACCGGTACATAATGCGCCGGACCGCCCTCGACGGTTCAAGTGCACACGCACGCACATATATGTGCGCTTAATACAGAAAACCCTCGGTTTATCTTGTCCGGAGCCGGCTAAAGACGGCTAAACCACGCGGGTACACCGGACCGGTCGCGGTACGTGCTGTCCATTTATAAATTGCATCGATAAATCACGCAGTGCGACGACGATTTTGGGACACATTCGGGACACTTTCATGCGCCCCCTTAGTCTCTCGGGCCGGTCCAAAGGTTTCGGGAACTGGTTTTTTATTGTTTTACCTTTTGCTTATGCTCACATATGGAGTGAGATAATTTGATTGATCCATGCAGGAATAGGGTAAGGAAAGGATTAAAATGCTTTGCAGGGTTTCACACAAAGGTTCGTTGTAGAATTTCACACAAAGGTTCGTTGTTTTCCCTCTTGTTACTAATATCAAGCTATTTGAAATGCTTATTTAATAAAATCTAAAAGTGTTAAAAAAAAAATAAAATAAAAATAATGTTTGTCATTCTGTTCAAAACAGACCAAGGCAAAAGTGTACGTTAGTTTTTTTTTACAAACATGCATTTAAATTTGATTTTTCATTTTCAAAAGATTGGTAAAAATTGTGTGTTTTAAGATGGCTTTTTACTGGTGAATAACATTTTCAGATTTATTGATACTCAGAGAGAAAATTTGTACGGTTTTCGTTGGCCTACAGACGTTGGGAAAAAATATGGTAGTAGGACGCCATTATCGTGTTTTCTCTTTCAATCTTTTGCTATAAACGCGTCCGCCAAAATTTTCTTAATTTTGTAATGGTATTTTTTTATAATTTGTGACATTCAAATCTTCAGGTGAAGCTGGAGATATTTCAAAAAATATCTTTTCACAAGTCTTCAAAAATTGAAACGTCCTGCACTATAATTTTCGGCTATAAATAGTTCCGAGATATTTTTTACGATCTTTTTCATCTCCAAAAAGAACCTTCTCAATGAACGTCCAAATAATACGTTTTCAGTACATTCAAATTGCACCCATACGACAAAGTTTTCGAGCCCAAAGATATGCAAAATTCGGTGGTTAAACTTAATATAGCGGTGCATATCGCCTTCATCTTAGAAACAAGGCTGATGATTGCTTGTTTTCCGTACCGACTCACCGAAATACCGATTTTCCTTATCCGTAGGGTACTTCCGAAAGTGCAATAACCTCCGAACAGGGTAGATCCGCACGCACCGATATGCGAAATGATCGACATGCGCCGTGGATTTTGCGCTGCTGGATGCGGAAAAATGTCAAAATTATTTTTGCCAATGCCAGAAGCGAACATTCAAAATATGATGCGATATTACAGAGTGTTTTTTTATTTATTACGGAGAAAATACCTCCTTCCATTTTTTTTTTTGCACCAAACCTGGCAGTTGACTCTATTGCAATAAAAAAGGTCTTATAATTTTTCCATATTACTAACACAACGATTTTCGATCGATATGCATCCATCGCCCGGGGACTACATACCATCTGCATGCTGACATCCGCCAAAGAACGGAACCGTACGGATGTGGCCACCCGACCATCGTCAAGAAAACGCTCCTGGAAAAGCCTCCACTCTGTCATAATGATGAAACGATGCACAACCTGCAGCTTAATATTTATATTTTTGCCTTCGAACAAACGCGTTCGCTTCCTCGCCATTTGCTTATCTTGCCGTACGCTCGGGAACAACCGGTGGCTCCTTGAGAAGTCCTTGACCGGTAGCCACGGTGCCGGTCACATTACCGGCTCGAACCGAAAACGGCCCGGACGAGCGGTTATCAGATAGCAGGAGCAATTCCGACTTCAGAACGCTTCCTCTGTCGATCGCGGATTGCTTCCGGCACTGATCGGACCACCACGATAAGCTTCCACTGGCCTGCTCGATATTACACACAGAGGCACATACAGACACACAGACACCCGCAAGACTCACCCGGTCAATCAATCTCCCTGGTCAGCCCCGGTCGCCCGGTGATGGACAGGTTCAGATGGGACAGTTTCTGGGGATGTTATGGGGCTGTAAATTATGAAACCGGTCCGCGCAGCTCAGATTATCTTCTACTAAGAGGGTTTTTTTTTGTGCGAACGCACGATCGGACCGATCGATTTCGGATCGATAGACCATAATTATGGGGCTGTATGCTATACGGTTGTATGCCTTTTTTTTTCTTCTTCGCTCCTTCCATTCCCATCCGGTGTGCCTCGAGGGTAAGGAAGGTGGCAGGAGGATGTTTTGTGTAGAGTTTTGTGATGAATTAAACTCACGACTAGAACCAGGAATCAAGTAGGGACAACCTAGGGGATATTACACTAACGATCCGCAAAGACATCGACATCATAAAACGATCGAACACATTGACGATGGTTTGTTTTGTGGTGTACAGCAGAAACATAGAATGATCTGCAAAAGTTATGACGTTGGACAGATAGGCTAAATTTATGAATAATATACCATGTTTGAAAATCATTCTTCGTTTTGCATCTTCCATTTAAGTGTTCTATACTATATTTTCTGAAGTTTACTACATTTAATCAGTATCACTTAAGAACAAAAATATTTTAAAATAATGAATATGAAATCCTTAGCATGTCGACATTTGCAAAAATATTTTCCAAAAATTATAAACAAAAGGAATTTGGTAAAGAGACCAAAAAAAACATTATAATATCTGATGAGATACAACTAACATATAAAATTCTTCTTTTCCACGAAAGAATAGAAAATGTAGACTTGAAGAGATGGCCAAACATTGAGACAACACTTTTACATGATTTATTTATCTTTTTCACATGCATTACTGTTTTAAAATAAGTAAACACATACAATAGCTCTGAATAGACAAACATTATTAAATCGTTTGATTTATTTTTCTTTTACCAAAAAATATCATCACAGCTTTCAAGACTATAATAATAAATAATAGTAGAATAATAAATTTACTATTATTTCCATTTTGGTGGAAGATTTGTTATTCCTTCCACTTCCAAATGGATGTTTGTGTCACTTTAATTAATTATTGTGACAGTTTTAGTTATTTTTTTACATTTTCCTTCATATCTTGTTTTTGTCTGCTTCGTTTCACATTATTTTATGTCCTTGCTTGAATCAAAATACACGAATTAACGAACAAATAAGTTATTATGACTAACTAGACAAATAATATGGAGAATATTCTAATGTTAAATGAAGCGTTAAAAACACGAATCATCTAAATATAAAGGAATTTTAGTACCAAAATGGACAATGAAGGTCTATTACCATTTAAACCACCCTCTATTACCCTCTATTAGACTCCACAGCTCTCTATACTATCAAATGTTTTACAACCTTGCTCACAAACAATCATGTTCATCGTTTAGGATGACGAAATTGATCACAAATGCTGCAAGTGAATCGTACCGACAAATTCTGTACAAGCAACAACAAACGAACGGAAAGCAACAAACTCAATCCCAAGCCAGCGCGTCCGAGAACGAGAACGAGATTAAATCTGTGAACACGCCAAGATACGGTGCGGATAGAAACGTTTGCGAACGCGAGCCGTTTGTACTTTTGCCGCCGGCGTTCGGCGTACCCGTTGGTGAGGATTGGTCAACAAAAAAAGGCGAAATAATAGAAATAAAACAACCCCTGGACCGTGGATACAGCGAACCGTTTGATTCTCTCCCCCGGGATGGTGCGGACGGTGCCGGGAGGGAACTTATAACACCCGGATGACATCGCCCAATCGACGGAGCCGGACGCGCGTTGCGCTCGGTGGGAACACACAGGAATCAGGAAGAAAGGAACCGAGACGACGAGAATCGAAACACAAATCTTGATGTGTCGTATTTTTGATGGCAATCAATCTGTTTCGGGCGTAGGATTAGTACCGGTTTCTACAAAATGTCTCGCGCCCTTGCTCCGTGTCGGTTCCTTGTCTCTTCTCCTCCCCATCGCCATCACCGGGCCGGATAGAAAACTAGAAAGATTCCACGAGCCCCGTCCCGCCCTGCCCCCCCCCCCGGTTCGCCCATTAAATCATCTGATTACAATGAAACGCTTGACAGCCGGACCGTCTCATCGGTGCCTCGGAACTCTCCGGTTGACTATTTTATGATTTTCCGTACGGCCGACGCCGCAAGACAAATCGAGGAACGCCGAATCGATCGTGATCGCGCACCGATTCGCCGATCGAGTTTGCGCTCAATTTGGATCTCCCTGCACGGTTTCCACGAGGGGTTTGTTTTTTGCGCAGATCGAAGAATTCACTTCACTCGTAACCTCCGCACCCTCTCCTTGCTCCCTCCCGAGCGGTGCAATCAGCATCTCGTTAGGCTCACCTTGGCCTGCAATCTTGATCTCGTATCGCGCGAAATCAATCGTGCTTCATTTGGGCGATCATTACGCCGCGCACAATTGTGCCAAGGGGGTTACTTTATTAGGCCGGCACTGGAGGTGATGAAACGAAGCGGGCGAATTTTGAATTGAAACTATTGTTTTAGGGAGTTTGCGTTTTGCTGTTGGCGGAATAAATGCGTTAGGTTACGATTTGGGAAAGTTCAGCATGAGCTCTAGATGGCTATCCGAACTTAAGAGGCAAAAACGTATGTTTGAATTGCTTTGATAACTTAATATTTCTTTTCTGTATAATTTATCTCGAAATTAAGTATAATTTATCCTTAGTGTTAAATTTACCCCGTATTTATTCCATTTCTAACTTAAACCCGTTTACATTAATCCAATCGTTAGATAAAGATCTAAAAAAATCAAATGAAAAAATCTAGCTCTTAGATTAACTCCATCTGCAAGGTAGGATATATAGAACAAGGAAGGAAAAGGTATTATAAAATCGTTAAGTATACATCATAATGTATATATTTTTGACCAAATAAATTTTTAGTAACATGTTTAACGTATTATTTCATGTACAAAAATTACCAAAATAAAATTAATTATCAAAATTTAATTATTCACACGCTTCGCTCCTGCTACACTGAAAAAATAAAACCAATAACGTGAAAGACAAGGAGCCCTTAAATATAAAACAAGATTACGAATGAAAAATATTAGTCCCCAATAACAATGGAAGAAACCAGTAAACCACGATAGAATAAACACGCCAGCGAAACCAAAAATTTTATTTCTTCTCTACCTTATTAAATAATTTCCGTCTCATTACAACACTAGCGACTCAGCAACGGTCAAAACTATTGCTGCCGGTTTTAGACCGGCTTTTGGCACAGGAAAACCGTACACATTTGCTCGTCACCAGGAGCCACCCAAAACCTTTCCCGCGCGCCAACAAAAAAAACCCGTAATAAGCCGCCCGTAAATGAGCTAGCTGCACAACCACGCTCATAAATCAAACGGACGCCCGTTCTTAGCGAATCAAATCACGCGCGCACGCGAAACTCCGGCGCGGCTGCCGGTGGAAAATTTATTCCGAAACGCTGTTGTAGGTCAGCGGAATTTTTCGGACATCATATTTCAAGCATCGTCGCAGAAGAGACCTGGCGGCTCTTTCCCGCTTCGATGCGGTTCGGGTGACTTTTTGTTTACTCGTTTGTTTTCGCCCGAAGCCGGGTGGTGGCTTTGAAGCTGGCGGCCGGGCGGTGGCGGTGAGTATTTGCCAAACAGTTTCCACCCGACCCCGAGTGGCCACCGGTTGGTTGGCAAAGCGAAACCGCACAACCCCAGCGGGAAGCCGGTGCCGCCAAGGAGTAGCGGCGGCACCTATTAAATATTCCACACAACGCGATTCGTCTCACGCGGGTGGATGTTCGGTTCGGTTCGGTTCGGTTCGGTCGGTGGAACGTTCCTGTTCCCTAAAGATGGCAGCGGCAATTCGGAAGGCAACCGATAAGCTCCCGCGGTCCGCCGGAAGGCTAAGCGCGCCCGCCGACACGTTTAAGTCTAATTTACGATAATAACATTTAAAAGATTTGATTTACGACGATCCGCGACCCGGTTTTTTTTTTTCTTCATATTTCGAACGCTTCAGTAGCGGACGCCGTCAGCAGGAAACAAAACTTCCACCCCGCGCTCCGAACCGGCGGAAAGATGGAAAACGCTTCGGTACGGATCATAAACCGGACCGGGATTGTTTTTCCGTCGCTGGCTTCGGTTTCGGTTTGCCCTTCTGCGATCGCACTTTTGCTCCGAACGCCCGAGCCCGAACCTCGGTAAATGTCATACCGTAATGCTCGGTGGCATTTGCCACCCGCCTGCCAATCATATTTCATCGCGAAAACGGTGACTCGCTAATCTGCCACGACCGTCGGTGACTTTCACTACCGGCGGCGAAAGTGAAAACCACACCGGAGGGGATTCGAAGGGTTTTTTTTCTTGGCCTTCGAAAAGGGTTTAAGCGATACGTTTTGTTGGGTGAATTTTGTCGGTGGGATTTGCAGGGCGAGCCTGCTGAAGGAGGTGGTTGTTGATGGTTCGTTTGCACAACAAATTTGCCGCCACTGGGTTGGGATGGTGGGATGAGGATGATTGTTGATCAATTGAATTGTTTGGGATTGTTTGAAGCATAGCTAATCATCTTTTTTATCTTCATGTAATTACTTTTGCTGATTGCTTTATTATTTATGAAGATGTGTTTATATTATCGCGAAAATATGATTGAAAAAAATTATGTAAAAATTTAAATATATCTAAACTCGCTTAGGAACCGAATTGGAAACGAACACAATGCTTGAGAGAAACAAGCTGATATAAAGGAACTAAACGCATTAAAAAACTAACGAAATACGTTTATTATTTCTTTATTTTATCGCAATACGTTCTGACCATTCATTCATAAATAAAGAAAGTGCTTTCCTTTCCCGTTTGCCTTTCACAGAACGACATAGCAAATGTAACATCATTCCTTAAAATATCAAAACAAAATGCTATGACGTATAGTAGTTATAGCAAAATACGGACAAAAATCATATGAGTAATTATGGGGGTAGGTAAAAAATTTGAGTAAATTTCAGTAAAAAGATTTATAAAACTTATTGGTTTCTTGGTTAAATTCTTGGTTTAATAAAACAGTAAAATATTCTAAGACATTTTTTTTTTCTAAACGCAATACATTGAAAATTAACAATTATACTTCAAATAACGATCACTACCAGGTTATGAAAATTTACTCCGAAATATTACATTTGACCTGTAGTTGATCTCAGTTTGCTGCATATGCTTGATATATGGTTAAGATTTTGGAAAGTTCGCTCCAATTTCGATTAATTAAACTATCTGTTACTTGTTTTATAAAACGCCACAAGTAGTTAGTTTGTTTGAAAGCATTATGAAAATACGAATAGGAAAGGAAACGTAGGACCAAATTGAAACGGGTTTCTTTTCTTTCGTTTTAAAACTATACACTTTTTGTTTAACCCTTGTCTTCTGCGAAAACCATACCGTTTCTCTCGCCGTTCGCGATCTCCATTACCGTCGCGTTATCGCCATCGAACCGGCGACTGTGCTGTCATCATACTCGTCAACGCTCAACTACATCCCCTGGCTACTCCATCGCCACAACGCCAGGGCAACCGATTCCCCCAACGCTTCGGACTTCGGCCCTCCAGCGCACGCTTCCATTCATGCCAACCGGGTGAAATATGATGACAGTGCGAACAGTAAGCAGGAAGTGAACAGTGGTCGAAGTCGACCGAAACTCCGGCCTTCCTCCGAGCGAAAAGGATCAAGCAATAGATCGCCAAATGGCGCCCAACATGCTTTCCCTCGGTGTCGAAAGAAAAAACGAAAGTTCACCTTCACGATAAAGCGACCGGTCGGTGGGAGGCGAAGCGAAGAAAATTCGTACCGCTTCCCGTTGACCGATGACCACTGGCGAAATTTATGACATGCGATCGCAGCAGACAGCGCCGAAGTGATCTTCCTCTTCCCGGCGAGGGTCACGCGATCAGCACCGTACAAGGATGGTAAACTGGGCGGGCAGGCGAATCTCCCACCAATCCCACTCGAGTGGAGGTCGGGAGGAGAAAACTCCCGATGAAGCCGGCATTGAGGTTAGACGACCGAGTGTTTTTTTGCGATTGCGAAACACCGAAACTTTCGGGCACCCACGTTGCACGTTATGGTTAAATTCCGACCGACCGAACGACTCCTTCATTTCACAATCCAATCGAAAGTAAAATCATCACCATCACAGGTAGTTTCCATGGCAACGGTACAACTCTCGCCCGACCGTGCGGGAAGAGAAGTTGACGGATGACAGAACGGCAAGATCGGCTTCGCTACTTTCAATCCCTCGTGCTAAATTATTTCATCCATCCATACTCGTTCCAGCGGGGTTGATGGTTACGTGATTGGGTGGCAAAGATGGTGAAATCGAATTCGTTAGATTTCGATGAGGGAGTGTACGGTGTACTTTTCCGACGTACCCACGTCCGTGTGTTGCGCCATCGAATCGTCATCATCAGCCGAATTTCGAGAATTCGAATTCGTGGATTCGTGGAGCAATTGCGAGATATTCATGCGGAGTGCGGAGTGCGAGATCGATTCGAAATTATGAGTCATTAGCTAAAGGTTCAAAAGATTCACAGCGATAGAAACTCTATTGAAGATTTAATAGATTTTTTTTAATCGTGTTGTGCAAATGGCTGTTGGTGTTAAAAACAATATACAATATAATTTTAGTAGTGATTGAGTTTAAATGTTTTAACCTCAATTACTAATAAAATTGCATCTTATTTATTCAAATATAAGCTATAAATGAATCTATTTGGAATATATATTCTATATACGGTAGATTTATAACACGTATGTATGTATGTATGTATGTATGTTTATTGGGATTGGTTTGTAATCTTGCACTTTTACATTATATAATTACTTATTATAATGGGTTCGCACCTGAGCTTTCCACATTGGTCTCGATTGTTCGATAGC